>JAMALN010000141.1:0-65747 GCA_023630115.1 Cutaneotrichosporon sp. PK4640
TCAACAAGGCTCTTGCGGCTTAGGCGGGGAGTGGGATCTTAGGGTGATATAAATGCAAATATTAGAAAGTGCGAGGTCGAGTGCTTCTCCAGGCTGGCGAGGACGTCGGTGCCGCTGGCAATGGGGCCGAGTTTGTGGAGGGGCTAACCGGGTTGCCCTGCGACCGATGATCACTGACCAAATCAGGCGCGTCAGACTCGATCCACGCACCCGCCTCAACTCGCATCTACAGTGTATGCATTACAGTCTATCACCGCTGTGAAGTAGTCCCTCTTGTTCACGGCTCGAGGTTGAGGTCCCGCAACCCGGCCTGAGCGCCCGCGAGCCCCGCGCCAGGGAGACGAAGGACGTGCACACGCCGCCCGAGCCCCGGCCACGGCTTCTTGCTGTTACTCGGCGAGTGGGGCAGGCTGGGGCGCGCAGCTGCGGCGGGGGCCGGTGCCGGCGTCCCGCGCGATGGGGTAGGGGCGGTAGCAGCCCAGGGTGCGGCTGTGGTCTGCGCCCACGGCGCCTGTGTTGTCGCGCGTGCGGCCAGGGAAGGCTGCGTCGGCGCCCACGGCGCCTGTGTTGAGGGGGCTGGGCTGGCCATCCCAGCCGCCGGGACGCCTGCTGCGGGTCCGGGCGTCGCGCCACCCCCGCTGCTGCCGCCCCACTTCGCGGCAATCTTCTGCAGCACGCCGTACACCCAGTTCGGGTCGGTGAGGGGCGTGAGATCGGTCGGTTTCTCGAGGTACGCCTTGACCTCGTCGTACTCTGCCTCGAGGCCGCTGCACTCGCGCACGATCTCGTCGCTGTCGAAGGCGTGGTACATCCGCACGTCGAATATCCGGAACAGGACATTGTCGACGCGGACGAACAGGCGCGAGAGGAGGAAGAGGGAGTGGGGCATGACGCGCTGGTGTTAGCGGGCGCGGGGACAGCAGAGGGGACGAGGAGGGCGGAAGGCGCAAAGACTCACCAAGCGCACGTTGAGGATCGACTCGCCGTTGTCGTGCAGCTCGTCCTCGAACAGCCCGACGTCCTCGTAGAAAAGGATACGGTCGAGCACGGGGTCCTGCCGCGCAAGTAGCTTCATAGGGATCGCCGCGGAGTCTGAAGGCTCAAACTGGGGTCAGCTGTGGTACACGCGCTCACCAGCGGACGTACGCTAGACCCGGCGACAGTGCCCGAGTAGGTAGTGCTGAACGTCCAGTCGTGCGGGCGCACGGGCTTGGTGCTCATCGGGACGTCGGAGAGCGCCGAGGTCGCCGAGCTGGTGTGAGCGCTGCCGGGGTCGTTGCGGCGCGGACACCAGTGGCCACTCACCGCTTGCTCCAGCTCTCGGCCATCGAGACGAGCACGCCGCCGCCAACGCGGTCCTCCCATCCATCGCCGACCGCGACCTCGCGCAGTGCGCTAATCCCATCAAACGAGATGCTCACGCCGCCATCGAACGCAAGGTGCAGCCCGTTTTTCCCAAACGTCATCTCCGGCAGGGGGAGGGAGAGCTCCTTCTCGACGCTGGGGTCAGCTACATGGGAATCACTAAAGCTGGGATGCAGCCCTCCTCGCCCGCCCTCTGGCACTCACGCATCAATCTCCTTGCCGTTCAGGATGGGGCGCTTGGCGCTCTTGATCGTCCAGCTGCCGACGCGCATTTCGGAGCCCGTCTTGCCCTGCTTGAGCGAGTAGGGCGGGCCGGAGGCTGAGGGCATGGGCGCCTGCGCGGGAGCCGCGGCGGGGGGCAGGTCGGCCTGTGGGACGTTGGTCATTGAGGCGGTGAGAGTTGGTGTTGAGCGAGAGTGAGGCGGAAACACGAGTTCAGCTGCGTGCGTCACTGGGTGGAGGGCGGGAGCAGATTACGGATAAACCGCGTAAATGTGAAAATGGCACCTGGTCGTGGCAGCACCGACGTGTGTTTCCAGACATTGCTCGCGGCACCGCTGCGCTGGGGGGGAAGGGGGCGTGATTGCGAACGGAAGTGGCAGTGCAGTTGGTCATCTTGGTGCAAGCACTCATCGCTGCTCAGTACACTGCCTCGGTCTACATCCCTACAACTGTCGCGTCCTTCTCATCTCTCAAACATCCAGAGCAACCTTCAAATATCCCTTCCGAACAGCTCCAGTCTCGCCTTGACACTTTAACACAGGTAGCGGAAGTGCGGGTTCTCGCGGTCCGTGAGGTCGGTCTCTCCAGCGATGCGGTTCTCGTGCTCGCGCTGCTCCTGGCTGATGCCCGAGGCGATGAACGCACGCTCGCGCTTCCGGTTGGTGCTCCAGTAGTAGTACCACCAGCAGCCGAAGTTGATGACGTTGACGGCCATAACGATGGCGATGGCGGTCAGGCCGGTGAGGTAGAGGGGGGCGTCATTGGCTAGGGTCAGCTCTGAAAGCAATGAAGAACTCACGGCGCATGACCTGCGAGCCGATAATGTTGCCGACGCAGTACGCGATGAGGAGCATGGCGGCGTTGAAAGTCTTCTTGGTGCGGCCGGCGACGTTGATCGACATGAGGGGCCACATCATGAACATGGGGATGGCGAAGAGGGAGACGAAGCAGAAGACGATGAAGCGGGCGTTGTTCGACACGTTCTTGGACTTGCCGGCGAGGCCGACGAAGAGGAAGACGAACATGGCGATGATCTGGGAGAAGAAGACAATGGGGAAGCGCAGGGTGGGCTTGTAGTACACGGCCAGGCCGGCGAGGAGGACGGCGCCGGACTGGAACGCGTAGCCGGGGAAGAGCCAGATGATGGCCTCGAGGTCGGTGTAGCCAAACGACTTGAGGAGCAGCGTGTTAAAGGTCGTGATCGCGCCGTTGGGGATCGTGCACAGCAGGTTGGCCATGAAGGCCATGTAGAACTGGGGGTCCTTGAAGCACTCGATGACCTGGCTCCAGCGCCAGGGGTGGTGCTCGCCGCCGCCGGTGCCGTTCGAGATGATGCGGGCATGCGCCATGCGCTTCTCGCGCTTCGAGAGCCACCACACCTCCTTGGGCGTGCCGATGATGAACATGCAGATGATGCCCATGCCGACGGTCACGCCGCCGAGGAAGAGGTTGATGACGCGCCACGGGGCCAGCCCGCCGCTCGAGAGCTGCCGCTCCGCAATCTTGTAGTTGCCGATGCCGAAGATGATGCCGAAGAGCGTGTTCATGGTGTAGTACATGCACTGGCGGAGCGTCTGCTCGCGGCGAAGGTACCACGAGGCGGTGAGGACGGCGAAGCCGGGGGTGACGACCGACTCGAACCAGCCGAGGAGCACGCGCACGACCGACAGCTGCCAGTAGTTGTTGCAGGCGCCGAGGAGCATGACCATGGCGCCCCAGACGATCACGCAGACCGAGAGCGCGCGGCCGAGCGGGAAGCGCTGGAGGAGGAAACCCATCGGGCTGGGATTAGCTCTGGCCGCGAGGGTTGGTCGCCACCGTTACTCACACCTGGGCGGCCATGTAGCCGACGTAGAAGAAAGTGGTGAGGTCTGCGTAGTGGTTGCCCACGAGCTTGGTGTCCTCGCGGAGGCCGAAGACGACACCGGCGGCAAGAGAGGTCCTGGGGTCAGTTCCGCCACTTTCCCTCATCCATCCACCGCTCAGTTCCCGCAGAGCAGCGAACGGAAGCGCGACTTACTTGTCCGCAAATTGCAAGCCGTAGATGATCATGAGGACGGGCATCATGATCAGGTCGATCTTCCAGCGCACCTTCGAGTACTCCTGGGGGCTGGGGTCAGTGGCGTCGGGGGATGGCTCACGTAAACTCGTGCTCGGCGACGATGGCGTCCTCGGCCTCGTCGAGCTCCTTCTCGTCGACCTCGTGCACGTCAATGTGCCCCGGGCCCTTCTCGATCACGCTGTGGCGCCGGCCGAGGATCTGCTCCTCGCCGGCATCGTTGTGCCCGATCGTTGCCTTCTCTGTGGGATAGGACATGGCTGTTGCTGATGGGACGGATCAGCTGCTCTGCGATATATGAGGGGCTGCGGAGATCTCGGGGCCACCAGCGGGGCCACGGAGTGGGGGTGGGGCTGTCCAGACCAGTCCACACGCCCGACGCGAGACAGATTGTTGGAAAAGCGAGGCTGCAATACCCCGCCCACAGCCGCCAGGGCGCGAGTTACGCGCCGAGGAATGGCATTGCTTAATCGCTCCAGGGCATGTGGCCTGGTGGACGGCAAGAGCCTCGACATCCGGCCAGGCAGCTGCCATCTGGACATGCGTCATGTGAGCCCGTACACCCGCGGATCTACATCCGTACGTCCGCTCCTGCGCAGATGATAGGACAGCTCACCCCCACCCGTCTCCGTGGCCCTGGACGGCTATTTCGAGTGTGGGGCCCATCCCTTGGCGGCCACTACCGTTGTCTCTTGGACATCAGGCGAAACCAATCCGTCCACACAGGTACATCCCCCGCATTCTCCCAGCCAGATCTATTAACCGGACTGCCAGCGCGTCTCACGTCCGCTCCTCCGGACAAGCCTTGGCATCAGTGAGGTGTCGGGTTTCGGTGTCGGCACACGCCAAGTACGGTATGTGGGCGCGTAGGTGGAAGCCTCGGCTGAACCCGACAGTGTTCTGTAACGGCGTGGACCGCCAAGATCATGCAGATTCGGGGAATCGGCGTCACCACGGCCGTCAGATACGACGGTGCCCACCGTCGAGAGGGATTGTCGAACCCCGTCGCTGTCAAGCTCGCGTCAGCCGTACCCCACGGAGTCCCCGATGGCGAGCCGCGGTTCGCCTGCTCCACGCACAGTACACAGACATAGAGCTCGATCGAGATCGAGACCAACTGCGCGAGTCACCCGGCATCGGTGGCGTCGAACTGTCTGTCCTACATAGACGGTACCTCCCTTGTGGCATGCGATGTGGTCAGTCAGATGACAGTGGTGAGGCTACTACGGGCGTCTCGCAGGCAGCCGGCCAGTGAGTCCGGTGACTGACAGCAGCGTTGATCGAGGTCGCGGGCCAGAGTGGGGCGCCACCACTTTCATTCCTCCGATGACATCGGGTTGGCAAACAGTTCGCCCAGTTTCCTGTCTATTCTTCTATTCTTGCCCAGATAAGTTTACCCGGCCATCGCAGAACCAAACAACGGTGGGCAGGAGGAAAATACACAGATGGCATGACAACAGAGCTGTACACATACACAGTCGGCACGATACCCCGCCTGTACAAGGACTCCCTCGGAATCGCCCCCTCGCGATCCCTACGCCCCCCCGAGGCCCTCGAAGAACCGCTGCCGCTCCCGGATACTAGGGCAGAGGGCGAGGAGCACGCGCTGCGAGTCCTTCCAGATGCCCAGCCCGAGCGTCTCGACAAAGCTCTTCTTCCCGACGGAGCGGAGGGCCTGGCGCGCCGCGTCGCGCGCCCGCGCGCGCTCGAGGACGTGTGCGCGCGCCGAGATGCTGGGTGCCGCGCCGCGCGGCACGCCGGGCAGGATGCCGGCCCGCACGAGGGCGGGGCGCGAGGGGCGCAGGCACAGCGCGAGGCTGAGGTGCCGGCGCAGGCTGCGGCGCGAGAGGTTGTCGTGGATTGTGCTGAGGCGCACCGCCTTGCGTTAGAGTGGAGGTGGTGTTGGGGGGAGCTCGGGCCGTGTTTGCGCGAAGCAGAGAAGCACTCACAGAAGGGCTGGCCCAGTACCCGCCCGCGCGGACGCCGTTGATGATCGCCACGCCGCGCAGCGTACCCCGGCGCACGAGTTCGAGGGGGTCCGGCCGGAGGGGAGAGAAGAGGGCGTGGCGGACACGCGAGGGCGCCGTCTGCTGTCAGCTTCAACGAACTCTCATTCGCTGCGGGCTGCGGAAAAGGCGGTGCAGATGCATGCCAGGAAGCTCTCCATCCGCAGACCCCAGAAGCAACTCACATGGTGCACCCACACGGCCCAGAGGTATGAGTCGCGCTCGACGCCTTCGAGTGGACCAACGATGCGGGAGAGAATCCCGAGGTCGTCGGGGGCGAGGTAGAGGAGGATGTGGGTGAGGAGTTCGGGTGGGAGCGCGAGGAACGCGAGGGCGAAGGGTGTGAGGCGAGGGGTAAAGGTGGGTGGTGGGGCCATGGTCGTGTCCCCTGCTGGTGGGGCGGCGTTCATCGGATTGATCGTGTGCGCCACCGTGTGCGCGAGCGTGTGCGCGCTAATGCAGGTTGGTGGTGTGGGCATGCTGGCGTCGACCATTGTGCGCCGGTGTCGTAATGTTGTGCACGATGTGATGGAGCGATGGGGTGGTGGAGTGATTGTTATTGTCACAGGATCGGAAGGATGGACAGTCAATCGCCACCTAACATGTGCGTTTCACACGACGGGAGCGGAAGCCATCCCTCAGCACCGCTCACATGATGCAGCCATGAAACGGGCAGTGACGTTTCGACCTGGAAGAAGTCCTTTGCCTGCTTGCCACCCTCTCCGGCGCTCCGTCGTAATGTTCCAAGACCCGCGAGTTGTCGAGCAACAGCTCGACCTGCAATCAGCGAGGCTTCATGAGACTGATGTAGTCGTGCAACAGCGGATCACCATTTGCCACCGAGAGTCTGGGGCTCCGAGATGTAACCAGGGGCGCGGATAAGATCGCGGGACGTCGGCCAACGACGAAGTCGAGATTTCAATGTTTTCGGGGTTCCGCTGTACAGTCCATCTTACCACCATGCCCCGCCTCCTCGCCTCCCTCGGGAGGATACCGCGCTCCGCGCTCGCGGCGCGCGCCTACGCGACGGCCGCCGCGACGGCCACCCCCCCTCCCACGCCCTCCACCTCCGCACCAAAGAAGCGCCGCCGCCTCGTCTTCAACAACCGGCACGGCCCCGGCCTCGCGCACTTCCTCTCCGAGTCGCTCGTCCCGGACCCCTCGGCCCTCGCCGCGCGCCCCGACGACGTCCCCTACCTCCCCGTCAGCGACTGGGGCGAGGGCCGCGCCTACTACATCGAGGTGTACGGGTGCCAGATGAACGTGAGCGACACCGAGGTGCTCATGGCCGTCCTCAACAAGAGCGGGTACCGGCGCACGAGCGAGCTCGCCGACGCGGACATCATCTTCCTCATGACGTGTGCGGTGCGCGACAAGGCCGAGGAGCGCGTGTGGGGCCGCCTCGCAGACCTCAAGGGCCGCCGCACCAAGATGCGCGGGCGTGCGCCCACCGTCGGCGTGCTGGGGTGCATGGCCGAGCGGCTCAAGGAGAAGCTGCTGGACCGGGGCGCCGACGTCGTCTGCGGGCCGGACGCGTACCGCTCCCTGCCGCGCCTGCTGTCCCTGCGCGCGCTGGGCGCCGACGGCGTCGCGAACGTCATGCTCAGCGCGGACGAGACGTACGCCGACATCACGCCAGTGCGGATGGACGACAAGAACCCGCACAGCGCATACGTGAGCGTCATGCGCGGGTGCAACAACATGTGTGCGTTCTGCATCGTGCCGTTCACGCGCGGCGCCGAGCGCTCGCGCGACATCGACTCTGTTGTCGCGGAGGTGCGCCGCCTCGCCGCCTCGGGCGTGAAGGAGGTCACGCTGCTGGGCCAGAACGTCAACTCGTACCGCGACACGTCCGAGAGCGCGGCCTACGCGCTCCCCGAGGAGAGCGGGGCGCTCTCCGATGGCTTCAGGACAATCTACAGCCGCAAGGAGGGGGGCCGGCGCTTCGCGGACCTCGTCGCGGCCGTCGCCGCGATCGACCCCGAGCTGCGCGTGCGCTTCACCTCCCCCCACCCGAAGGACTTCCCCGACGAGCTCCTCGCCGTGATCCGCAACTACCCGAACGTGTGCCGCCGCGTCCACCTCCCCCTCCAGAGCGGGTCCACGAGCACGCTCGAGCGCATGCGCCGCGGATACAGCCGCGAGGCGTTTGTGCGCCTCGCCGCACACATCCGCGCGGCGATCCCCGACGTCGCGCTCTCGACGGACGTGATCGCCGGCTTCTGCGGCGAGAGCGAGGGCGAGCACACCGAGACCGTCGAGGTCATGCGCGAGGTCGGGTTCGAGAGCGCATTCATGTTTGCGTACAGCATGCGCGAGAAGACGCACGCGCACCGCAAGTTTGAGGACGACGTGCCGCAGCCCGACAAGGACCGGCGGCTGCGCGAGATCATGGACACGTTCTTTGCGCGCGCGGGTGAGCGCAACGCCGCGCTCGTGGGGAGCCTCCAGCTGGTGCTGTACTCGGGCCTGAGCAAGGGCCGGCACGCGGGCACCGACGACGGCGGGCGACGCGTCTTCATCGCCGACGGCGAGTGCCTCGACCAGCTCAAGCCCGGCGACTATGTCGCCGTTCACGTGCACGGGTCGTCAAACACCAGCCTTACCGGCACCGCGCTCGGGATCACCACCCTCCAGCGCTTCTACCAGGAGCACCCGCAGCCCGTGGGCGCGCCGCTGGCCATCTCATAGACCTAGACTGTTGTAAGCATATGCACAGCATCCCTCTCTTCGATGCAAGGAGGAAGGCTACGATATACATCGGCTGAGTATGGGGAAGGGAGCAAGGGGAGGGGAGGGGAGGTGTCTAGGAGGTGTCTATCTGTTCAACATGGCAAGGAGGCTACCAACGTCGCCGCCGCTCTTGGGGTCGTACCCCTGCTGCGGCGGGGGCTGCGAGCCGTAGCCAGGCTGAGGACCAGAAGGGCTGTACGGCGGCGCACCGTTGTAGCCTTGGCCCGGCTGGTAAGCCTGCTGCGGCGGGGGCGCATTGTACCCGGGACGCTGGTCGTAGTGCGGAGCCGGAGGGCTGGCCTGGTACCCCTGCTGCCCTTGCTGCTGGGGCTGGAGCATGGCCAGGACCTGCGACGGGAGGCCCGAGGTGGACGCAACCGGCGAGTGGTGCGGTGCGTAGGACGGCTGAGGCGCGGGCGGAGAGTGCTGAGGAGGGTAAGAGTTCGGCGGTGGGCCGGGGGGGTAGTTCGAAGGGGGGTAGGGGTTAGGGGGAGGGTATGAGGATGACTGAGAGGGATAAGGCGCTGACGAGTAGGGAGCCGGCGGCGGGCCGGGCGGCAAGTTCGTAGGAGGGGGACCTGGAGGCGCTCTGGAGTACGAGTCGCGACGCGGATCAGGCGGAGGACCCGGCGGGGGACCGGACGGGGGCGGACCACCATATCCCGACCTCGGAGGAGGTGGGCCACGAGGATCAGGTGGCGCTCCGGAGTTGAGCGGCGGAACACCACCAAGTGAAGCGAGCAGGTTCTGCACCTTGCGTGCTTCCTCGAGGCGGCTGGCGTCCTGCGAAGGGGGCGGTGGGCCCGGCGGAGCGTCATTGTATCGGCCGCCACCGCCACCGCCGTTCCTGCGCGGAGGGCTCTGGCCCCGTCGCTCGGGATAGCGGCCGGGGAACATGTCGGGGTACTCGTGACTGCGGCCCTCCCGGTGCAGCAGCTCGCGACGGTTGACAAACGTCGACGTGATCACGGCGTCCGCGCGCACCGGGTCGGGGTTGACAATCTCGCCCTCGTCCCAGACATACTGGAGCTCAAGGGTGCCACCCATAAAAGGCCGACCGTTCAAGCGTTCGTGAAAGTCAGCGGCCGCACGGCTGTCGTAGAACTCGACAGCCAGTTCCGATGGGTGCCTCCCGTCGCGAATATTCTTGATGGCGCCTGATTGCTCAGCCAACGGGCCCACCTCATCCGCCCGAAGAGGGCGGGGCGGATGGATAGTCGCGAGCAGCGTTCCCTGGTGCTTGGTCTCGTCACAAGGGCCCAGTCTGTCGTGCTCCTTGGGCAGACCGAAGTGGACGTCAATGGCGCGGCCATAGATCTTGGTGCCGTGCATCTCGCGACGCGCAGCCTCAGCACCCCGCACATCATACTGGCTGTCAGAGAAGCTTTTCTGGTACCACTCACGTAAGACACGAACGCAAGGCCGCGGCGCGAGATGGAGTCGAAGAACTCGCGGATCTCGCCAAACCGCTCAAAATCGGAACGAAACTTGTCTGACGCCGTCTCGTACTGAGGTTAGCGCCGCCTGGATACATGCTCACGGCGATGTTGCGGACGAAGAGAGTGCGCGAGACACGCTCGCGCGCCAGGCGATCCAATCGCACTTCCTTGGACGGGTTTGGCTTCACTGGATCGGGCACTCGGTTGGCTTGGGTCAGAGCCACCCAAGCAGTACACTTACGGGGACCACGGTCGTACCGGTCGTAGTCACGCCCGTGAGGAGCATACGGGTCGCGGCGGTCGCGTCCACGGCCTTGATCGCGGCGGGGGCCGCCAAAGCCGCCATCGCGACCTCCACGCCCGCCGCGAGGAGGACCGTCGCGCCGTCCGCGGCTCGGACCCGCTTCATTGAAATTGTCCTGGTAGTTGTCCTGGTAGCTGACCTGGTAGCCGCCGCCGCCGCCGTACCCGCCACCATTGTAGGGAGGGCCGCCGGGCGGTGGATAGGGAGACTGAGCAGGTTCATCACGGCTGTAGCGGCCTACGCCGGGATTGCGGCCGCCGTCACGGGGACGGTTAAAGTCCCTCCCCCGTCCACGGAAGCTCATAATGCTTGGCAGTTGGGTGGATGGGTTCTCAACTGAACCTCAGAAGGCAGAAGGAGGGCCTGACGCGAACTGAGATCGTGGAACCAGATATGCGGCGCGGAGGAACGCTGAGTGGAGATCTCTCAACTGAGGGAAGGGGAATCGGAGCTTGATACGGCCAGAGGGAGAAGGGGGACTGTTGGCAGCTTGGCAGCTTGGCAGCTTGGCAGCTTGGCAGGAGACACACGAGCAGGGTCGGTAGATGTTGGATGGATGCGATGGGGAGATGGGAGAAGGGGGAAGTGGATGATGAGAAACGGGCGAGGCCAACCTGCGGCGTGCACGATTCAAATGGGCCGAAGCGCGTTCCTCCTGCCGTCGGTGCCTGAGACCTGTACGGGAGCAAATTGCGTCTGCCACGGAGTGTGTCACGTCGAGTCGCCACCCAAAGGCGGCCGAGGGGAGGCCCGAGCACACAGTCAGTCTGGCGCAGCAGGACGGCGCACCAGGACCCCAGCTCGGTTGGAGCACCATTCATCAATCTCACGCACACTTGTCAACAACCCTTCCATCCTTCCTCACACTTTACATTCTACCATCACACCCACAATGGTCAGGACAGCTTCCTTCAAGCTCGTGCTCCTCGGTAAGCTCTCAATATTATCCTTGTTGTAGCTAACATCCAGGCGAGTCTGCCGTCGGCAAGAGCTCCCTCGTCCTCCGCTTCGTGAGTTGACGGCTGTCGCGCGAGCACAGCAATTGACACCCAGGTCCGCGACGAGTTCTCAGACTTCCGGTACGTCTTCCGCGCGCTCCACCCGTGCTTGTGCCAGTTCTGACCAGCAGCGAATCCACTATCGGTACGCTCTGCTTGCTTGTCCGTTGAGCACCAGCTAACCATCAGGCGGTATGTCTCCCAGCCCCTCCTCAACTGTCGCTCGAACCAGCTGATGCCTAGCCGCCTTCCTCACCCAGACTGTCCCTCTTGACAGCTCTACAAACATCAAGTTCGAGATCTGGGACACTGTGAGCTCCTAACCGCCTGCCCGAGCTGACATGCAGGCAGGACAGGAGCGTATGTCGTCCAACCTCCCTCAGACCTTCCCCACTCACCCCAGGTTACAAGTCGCTCGCCCCCATCTACTTCCGCAACGCGAACGCAGCGGTCATTGTGTATGACATTACACAGGTGCGTCCCACCCCACTTTTCTATCACTGACCCCAGCCCCCAGAGGTGCGCCTCGGAACGCGGCGGTATGCCAAACTAACGACAGGGGTCGTTCGACAAGGCCAAGGCCTGGGTGCGCGAGCTCAAGCGCCAGGCCGACCCATCAATCGTCATCATGCTCGTCGGCAACAAGGCCGACATGGCGTCGCAGCGCAAGGTGCCGCGCGAGCTCGCGGCCGAGTTTGCACGCGACGAGGAGCTCCTCTTCGCAGAGGCGAGTGCCAAGACCGGCGACGGCGTCGAGGACTTCTTCATGGAGATCGGTGAGTGGCAACTGGCTGCATCAAGAAGCAGCAGCAGTTGACAGCAGCGCACAAGCTTCCCTTGGCCCCCAAGGCGTCCGGTACCGCTGGCGTCCGCGTCAACAAGAAGCCCGCGGAAGAGGCCGCGCCCAGCGCGTGCACGTGCTAAGCACTTGCCCTCCTCGATCTGCTCGACTGCACTACTACTGATAGACGTTGTGTGTTGACCTGCTCGTTCTCTTATAATAATGTAAGCGCTAAACAAGGCGGAGGCGGAGGCTAGTGGCAACTGACCATCGGCAATTGCGCAGCGATAGGGGGTGCGAGCGGGTACTTCAGTTCGCCGAAGAACCATGATCGGCAGAGCCCCACTGCCCAGCTGCCCGGCCATGCCGGCGACCGGCGTGCAGGGGATCTGGCGATCTGGGGGCACATGCGCGATGTGCTCGTCGTCCTGCTGCTCGATGGGGCAAAGAGCAAAACAATAACTATGCCTCCGGACGGGATTGAATCTTCGTTAAGTTAACCCGCAGTACCAGCCCGTAGGGCTGGGACTGTGGGTTAACGAAGAGCGCCACGTAGGGTGGGGGCCCTAACGGGCCCCCACCCGGATACACCACATGGTCAGGAGTACACGGGACCACAGATAACCCCATGTCTATGCATAGCAACAGGAGATTACCTTGGGGGATGTGTACGGTGGGTGTGTATGGTGGGGAGGTGGAGGGAAGGCCAAAAGGTGAAGGGGGGGGGGGGGGGGGATAAGGTTGGATGGGCGCGCTGGCTGCCCCACTCTGATCGGGGGAGGAATACGGGGTAGGGGGCAAATAAGGGGTGGCACGCGGCGCTGGCTGCCCCACTCTGTCGTCGCCGTGGGAGGGGCGGGAGGAGGGTTGCGCGTTGGGTGGAGGAAGGCGCGTGCAGCATGGTAGGAGGGAAGGTGGGTCGCGCACCAGCAGGCCAACAACTAACTGCACGATGGTGGGTTTACTGAACAGGTGTGTGATACAGTCGCTCTCCCTGCGAAACACAAAAGGCAAAAGAACTGCCTCCGGAGGGGATTGAACCCGCGACCTCACCCTCGATCAGAAGTACGAAAGGCGCGCTCTGCCACTGAGCTACAAAGGCTATTTATTACCGTTGAGCTAAGGTAGTTGCTGACTTTTTGGTTTCCCACATGTTATTGGTCACGACTGCCGACGGACGCTGAACCCGCAACGGCCTTCGCAGAACCTCTACCGCCTCCAGCGGTCGTCCGCTGCCCCTCAAAGTATCCCCCGTGCCTTCAGTGGACCAGTGATTCAGTGTGGGCCAGTGCGGTCGAGAAAGACGCGGGTGGGTCACCGAGGAATGTGCCCCCTCGCGCCTGGTCACCAACCACCCCTTCCACAGGCGATCCCCGGATCCCGCAGTACGGCCAGCGCGCCCGGCATGGATGAGTGGGGGGCGGATGAGAGAGAGAGAGAAAGAGTGTGGTTAATGGGAAGAGCGCAAGGTGATGGCGGCTCCCCTCGCGACGACTGCGCAGTCTGTGCAGTTGATTGATGATACTGTTGCATATTGTATACAAATGTTGCCCTGTGCAGACATAATGAGCCACGGTGCAATCCTACTATCCAGCTGCTACACACCCTCGGAACGGACGAGATGACGGAGAGACACGACACCGGCGCAGCGTGTGCGCTTACCAATCGGTCTTCTTGGCGGCGCTCTGGCGGAGCGGCACGACCTTGCCCTTCTTGGCGTAGCCGGCGCCGTCGAGCCAGGGCCACTCGGCCGAGCGGCGCTCCTCGAACTTGGAGATCTCGGCCTCGTGGCGGAGGGTGAGGCCAATGTCGTCGAGGCCGTTGATGAGGCAGTGGCGGCGGAAGGCGTCAATCTCGAACTTGACGGGAGGCTGGCCGTTGGGGCGGATAACCTGCTGGTTCTCGAGGTCGACGGCGAGCTCCTCGCCGGCGGCGGCGTCCTTGTAGAGCTCGTCGAGGTCGGCCTGGGGGAGGATGAGGGGGAGCATGCCGTTCTTGAAGCAGTTGTTGCGGAAGATGTCGCCGAACGAGGGCGCCATCACGCAGCGGATGCCAAAGTCGTTAAGAGCCCAGGGGGCGTGCTCACGCGACGAGCCGCAGCCGAAGTTGTCGCCGGTGACAACGAGGATCTTGGACTGGGTCCAGGGCTCCTTGTTGAGGACAAAGTCCGGGAGCTTCTCGTTGGTGCGGATGTCGTAGCGCGCGGGCCAGAAGAGGGCCTCGCCGAGACCGGTACGCTTGAGCGTCTTGAGGAACTGCTTGGGGATGATCTTGTCCGTGTCGATGTTGGCCTCGGACATGGGCGCGGCAATGCCCTTGAGGACGGTGAACTTGGGAAGACCGGCGGCGGCAGCCTTGGGCTTATCCGAAGTGGGGGTGGCGGGGGCCGAGGGCTCGGCAGAGGGGGTGTGCTGCGCGGGCACGAAGCGCTCGAGGTAGTCCTCGTAGTTGGTGAGCTTGAAGTCGCCGGCGTCGCTGATGTGCGAGCCCATGAGCTTGCGGACGTCGGTGAGGCGGCCGGTAAGGGCGGCGGCGGCGGCCATGGCGGGCGACATGAGGTGGGTGCGGCCACCGGCGCCCTGGCGACCCTCGAAGTTACGGTTCGAGGTCGAGGCGCAGCGCTCGCCGGGGCTGAGCTGGTCGGGGTTCATGCCGAGGCACATGGAGCAGCCGGCCTCACGCCAGTCGAAGCCGGCCTTCTTGAAGATGACGTCGAGGCCCTCAGCCTCGGCCTGCTTGCGGACGAGACCCGAACCGGGGACGACCATGGCGTAGATGCCCTCGGCGATGTGGGTGGGGCCGCCGTTCTTGGCCGCGGCTTGGATGACGCGGGCAGCCGAGCGCATGTCCTCGATACGGCCGTTGGTGCACGAGCCGAAGAAGACCTTGTCGACCTTGATGTCCTCCATCTGGGTACCGGCGGTGAGGCCCATGTACTTGAGGGCCTTCTCTACATCGGCGCGCTTGTTCTCGGGGAAGTCGGCGGGGGAGGGCACCTTGCCGGTGATGGCGACAGTGTCCTGGGGCGAAGTGCCCCAGGTGAGGGTGGGGATGATGTCCTCGGCCTTGATCTCGACCTCGACGTCGTACTTGGCTCCGGGGTCGGAGGCGAGAGTACGCCAGTACGCCTCGGCGCGGTCCCACTCGGGGCCCTCGGGAGGAGCAAGGGGACGGCCCTTGAGGTACTCGAAGGTGATGTCGTCGGGCGCGATCATACCGGCACGGGCGCCGCCCTCGATGGACATGTTGCAGATCGACATGCGGGCCTCCATGGAGAGGGCACGGATAGCAGAGCCCGAGAACTCGATTACACACCCGGTGCCACCGGCGGTACCGATGATGCCGATGATGTGGAGGACAATGTCCTTGGAGGCGACACCCTCGGGGAGGGTGCCCTCGACGTTGATGCGCATGTTCTTGGACTTGGCCTGGGGGAGGGTCTGGGTAGCGAGGACGTGCTCGACCTCGGACGTGCCGATGCCGAAGGCGAGGGCGCCGAAGGCACCGTGCGTGGAAGTGTGCGAGTCACCGCACACAACAGTCGTACCGGGAAGAGTGAAGCCCTGCTCGGGGCCAATGATGTGGACAATGCCCTGGCGCTTGTCGGTCATACCAAAGTAGGTGACGCCGAACTTCTTGACGTTCTCCTCGAGGGCCTCGACCTGGGCACGCGAGTCGGCCTCCTCGATGAAGGTGCCGACCGACTTGAACGATTTCCGGGATGCGGTACTGCCGGTTAGCGCGAGCTCGTGGGAGTTTGGTGAGTAACACGGCCGGCAACTCACGGGATGTTGTGGTCAACAGTAGCGAGGGTGCAGTCCGTCCTGCGGACCTTGCGGTCGGCATTCTCGAGGCCCTCGAACGCCTGGGGCGAGGTGACTTCGTGGACGAGGTGACGGTCAATGTAGATGAGCGTGTCGCCGTCGCCCGAGTACACGACGTGGTCGTCAAAGACCTTGTCGTAGAGGGTGCGGGGAGCCGTGTTGGGAGCCGGCATGATGTGTGGAGCTGTGGAAAATGGGAGAAAGAGTATGAGTCAGAGGTCCGAGCTGTCCGCCTTTTGTTGCTGTGGCCTTTTGCGGTGGAGCGGAGAGCCGTAGTAGTGAAGAGGATGAGATGGGAAGAGAGTAGCGGTGTTCGGTAGTTATGAAGGCAGTGGGCAGACTGGTCAGAACGGATGACATGGCCGGTTAACTTGATCGAAACGTCGAGTCGCGTCCTGGTTTATCCCCACTCCAATTGGCCAACCCCTCTACAACCCCCTACCTCCGCACTATGCTCATCTCGTCGCTTTACCCATTTCGGCCGAACTCACTTTATAGCCAATCATATCATGAGAACCATCGGCCGAACCTCCACGTGTGCTGCTCAAACGCGAGTCTACAGCGGTCCAGCAACTCGCACCAGCTGGTTGAGCGACGCGTCAATGCAAGCTGACAGCATGGCAGGCCAACTTCCGAGAGTGGAGGTGGAGATCACCGTGTGGGGCGCACTGGGGATGCAGATCCTCCACTCCACGCGATCGTCACGCGACGATCATGCAACCTTACGTAAACAGCGGATCGCCTCAACTCTCCACCAGGTGGGGCGTCATCGCGTCGACATCTCACTGTTGCTCCTCACTCCGCCGCGCACCGACGCCGACGCCGCCATGGCGAAGATTGTGCCCCCCATGAACTTTGGCCTCGTCGAGGAAGGTGCGTATACACCCTGGCCTCGCTGACAGCAGGGTTCTACCGCTCTGCGCAACCGACCGAGCTCAACTTTACCTTCATTGAGAAGCTGGGTCTCCGCAGCGTCATCTGGGTCGGCGCCGAGGAGCCGTCGGACGTCTTGTGCGTCCCCTCTGCCAGGGTAGTCTGACGCCAGCCTGTCGTTCCTCGAGTCGCAGGGCATCGTGCTGCACAACCTCGCGCCGCAGGTCAGCTTAAACCCCCACTTTCCGCCGCCGTACTGCGACGCCGGCGTCGTGCCACTGAGTGGACAATGTGAGTCGCTTGCACAGCAGCTGCGGCAGATCAAAGAGGAGATTCCCCTGCTCGCTCGCCAGCCGAGATCGCCGCGCTAATGATAGACCACCTTCCGCCGCTCCCACCACCAACCGAGCCGTTGATCATCCACGCACTCAGCCTCCTCCTGCAGCCAAGCACGTTCCCAACCCTCGTGTGCTGCAACATGGGCCGCCACCGCACGGGGACGGTCGTAGGGTGCTGGCGCAAGCTGCAGCGCTGGGCGCTGTCGAGCATCCTCGAGGAGTACCGGCGGTATGCGGGGATGAAGGTGCGGGTGTTGAATGAGCAGGTGAGTACCGGAGTTGCTCTCTTGGCTCCCTCCTAACCTCAGTTCATCGAGCTGTTCGACACGGACCTAGTGTCAATCAACGGCGAGGCCATCGCCGCATAGTCACAAGAGACGCGTGGCCTCGCCGCATAGTCACATGAGAGGCGCGCGCGGTCACACACGCATACCGCTGATCGCGCACACGGCACGCGAGCTCATGGTGCGCTGGCCGGCCGCCGTCCCATTCAACACCCCCTCCTCTCACGCCTTGTATTGTATCACTACGTGCATGTATCACCGGGTAATAGGCTAGAACGAGACAACCTTCTTCTTCTTGACGACAGGCTTCTCCTGGTCATAGTACCCCTCCTCACCGGGACGCTTAGCGAGTCCACGTGCGCTGTTCTTCGCTGGGAGGTGCTTTCCCCGCTTTCCCTTGGCCTCACCCGGCGTCGCAGTGCGGCGCGTGACCATGAAATCGTCCTCGTCAGCGCCGGCGCCCTCTCCCGTGCCGAGCACAAGCGCAGGCCCGCCCCTGACCTTGGCAGGCTCCTCGGGGCGTTGCGTGGGGCAGTCCTTGGCGCGGTGAGCGACGCTGTGGCAGATCTTGCACGCGCCGCCGTTCACATACACACCGCGCGGGTTCTTGGGGCACGCAGCCGACAGGTGTCCAGTCCCCAGGCAGACGAAGCACGTCGCGAACGGCGTCGGGTTCTCCGGGTCCACGGGCGCGGGGCAGTTGTGCAGGTTGTGCGCAGACGAGTTGCACCTGTCGTCAGCTCAGGCCTCAACCCTGCTAGCCGTCACTCACCGGTAGCACTTGCCGCCGGTAATCTGTCCGCCGGTGAGCTTCTCCTTCTTCCCCTTCTCCTTCTTTCCCTTGCCCTTCTTGCCCTCTTCCTCGTCCGCAGACTCCTCCTCCTCGTCGGACCCTTCTGGCTCATCGCCGCCCACGAGGCCCACCTTACGCGCAAGCTCGTCCGCCTCGAGCATCGCCGCGCTCCCGTTCGCACCCTCCGCCGCAGCGAGGATGTTAGGACAGTCGCGCGCGGCATGCCCCGTCCCACGGCACGCAAAGCAGGTCGTGTTCACGTCCCGGTCCTCGGCACGCTTAACGCGGCGAGCCTCCGCGCGCTCAGCCGCAAAGGCAGAGCGTTCTGGTGTCAGCTCGTCGAGCCCTCTCCAGCTTCCTGGACACACGCCCACTCACTCGCAAGGTCCGGATCCCGTCCCCAGCCCTTCCGCTCCCCGCCGGCGTACGCGCCGCGCTTGCCCCCACGCCCCCCGCGGCCTCCCATCCCTCCCCTTCCCCGGCCACCCCGGCCGCCCTGGCCCCCACGACCCCGCCCCGCCCACCCGCTGTCCTGATGCCGCTCAGGCTGCTGCTGTCGGCTCGACTCCTCCTGCGCCGAGGACTGGACGAAGTTCTTGCGGTGCAAGCCGATGTTGGTGAAGCGCGCCATGGTGGATTGGGTTGAGGAGAGATCGGATGCGCAGAAATCTTTGCCATGAAGTGGTGCCTGGGTGGCGAAGTGGAGGTCGACAGTTGCACAAACACAGCCGTATTGTTCATGAATTGAAGGCTGGTGCTGCGCGAGCGGTGCTGCGCGAGCGGGAGACTTGACCTCCATGATGGCTCCACAGCGTACCAGTTCGTCACCATCACCTCCTCCTCTGTCGCCGTCAAACCTGCAGCTTACCTTGCTTGGGTGGCAAAAGATGTGCCCCCACTCAGAATCGAACTGAGGGCTAGAGATTATGAGACTCACGTGTTACCATTACACCATAGGGGCAGCTGATTGCTGACTTCTCTGGTGCATGATGATTCTCGGCTGCTGTTTCACCGCAGTTTTTCCGCTCGTACCGAAATTGCTTCCGCCTCTCTCTCCTGCCAACTTTTAACGCGAGCTCAACCTGGTCTCTCCCCATCGCACACTCTCCCACCAAAAGGTAAGCTCCAGCTCCCCATCCTCCTCTGGAGGAGCGCGAATGATGACACGATGACGAGACCTACGTGCCCTCCGTGTGCAGTCCGCCCACCCCTCGTCCCCGTGTGCAAAGCATCCGGCCCTCACCACGTCCGTTTTGGCCGTGGCGGGTTGGGTGTAGCGTACCCGGGAACCGGCGGGGGCGACGGCGCCTGCGCGCGGGCGGCAGGTTGACGATCCCCACTAGTTTGGCGACTTTATTCTGACGCGCTCCTCCTCCCACTGTCTACCAAATTTTATCGGGAGCTGACACCAGATGGCGCCGCCGAGGGACGACGCCTCAGACTACAGCGACGAGGAGGTCGCCACCGTCCTCCTCGCCCTGCCGGACGGGCCGATGGAGGACGCCCCCGCCCACACCTCGTCCTACATTGGCGGATACCCGGCCTTCCCGGCTGTGCCGGCCGGGCCATCCAAGAACCCCAAGGGAAAGGGCAAGGCAGTCGCTGCCACGTCTGCTCCCGAGGAGGTGCGCTGCGGCGCATGCCACAAGGCTATGCCCCTCCTCTCGCAGGTTTACTGCCCGCTCGAGGGCGGCGAGAACGACCGCACGGTGTACGTGTGGGCTTGTTCGCGCCCCGGGTGCCGCAGGCGTGAGGGGAGCGTGCGCGCTTTCCGTGCGTCGGTGCGCAACGAGGAGTACGTGGCCGACGTCGAGGCCAAGCGTGCCGAGGCCGAGCGTATCGCCGCTGAGGAGCGCGAGCGCGCACGACAGAACCCATTCACCGTCAAGGAGAACGCTGGCCCTGGCCTTTTCGGCGGGTCCCAGCCGCTCTTCGGCGCCGCCGCCGCCAACCCCTTCGCCGCTCCCTCCGCTCCCTCCGCTTCTTCATCCTCCCAACCCCCCGCCTCTCCGAAGAAGGAGGAGGTGCCCACTGCTGCCGTCGCCTCGCTCTCGCTCTCCGATCCCGTGATCTATGCCCCACCACTCCCGGCCTACCAACCACCGCAGTACATCACGACGATGGACGAGTACCTCCCCATCCCTGAGGAGGACTCGGATGTCGACGTCGACAGTGACGAGGACGAGGCACCAGAACAGAAGGCCGAGTGGCGCGAGGGCGGGTGGGACAAGCTCCTCCCGAAGACTGTCGACGACATCTTCGAGCGCTTCGCGCGCCGCCTTGCTTCGGCCGAGGACGCCAGCAACCAGGTGCTGCGCTACGACTTCAACGCGATGCCGCTGCCATACAGCTCGTCGTCGCCGCTGTTCAAGAAGCTGTTCCCAGGCGCCCCGACGCGCGCGCCTTCGTCCGAGGAGGACGAGGTCTTCCTGGCCGACTACTACACAACCAACCCCGTGCCAGCGTGCACGCGCTGCGGCGCTGCGCGTGTCTTCGAGCTCCAGCTCGTGCCGCAGCTCATCAACGTCCTTCGCCCGTCGTCGCTCAGCACAACCGGCAAGGTGAACACGGACGAGGGCAAGAAGCAGACCGAGGAGGAGCGGCGCGCCGAGATCATTCGGCTGGCCAAGGGCGAGGCGCGTGGCGACGGCGAGGCCGGCGAGATGGAGTGGGGCACGATCATGGTGTTCGGGTGTTCGGGCGACTGCATTGGAGTTGGCGAGGAGTGGGTCGGCGTCGAGTGGGAGGCCGCACCAGAGGCATAGAAGGGTGTATAGTTTAATTGTACATAGGTATCGGCTGTATAATGCCATGTTGGACACACACACACGCGCGCTTCGACTTGCATTAGCAGCACTGACGTTGCGTGCACTCAACGTGAGTGGTGTAAGCCACGCGCTGTGGCGGCCGTGGCGGTGCAGGCACGCGCCGCCCGAGCGCGGTATCACATGCCTGACCCTGCGCAAGGCGTTGATGAGCTCATGCGGCGTGTCGCCGCCAGCATATGACTGGGGCGGGGGCGACAGTGCAATGGAACAGAAGAGATGCACTCCTGGGATGCAGGGCGCTCCAAAGCCTGTGCCCCGCCCTCACCACCCCCCCTCCCCTCGCTACTGGACGGGGTGGCGCTCGGGCCCACGCCGGCCAACGCCCTGCTCATACATCGCAGCAGCGCACTGACCGCCGCCCCCTTCACATCGCTCAGCGCTCCTCCGCCCCGCCCCCGCCCCCGCCTCCACCCACAAGTCACCCTGCAACAACAACAGCCCCTCGGTCGTCAGAAGCATGGCTGGTGCTCGTGCCGCAGCTTGGATGCCATCCAGCTCGACATTTTTCTGCTGCTCTCCATCTCCCAGTTCCACCACCCACACTCGTTGACCTTCACAGACCCCGGCGGTCCGCTTCATCCACGCAATCCATGTTCCATCCTACCTGGGTGTCTCCGCAGGCAGTGAGTCGCGTGACGAGATGGCGTGTTCGGCAGCATGGCAGATCTGGCCGAGTGGCGGCGCGGTGGCGAGACTCGTGAGCCACCGCCACTTGCCCGCAGCCCCGCAGGCACGCCGCGGTGTCAGCTGCGCTCCCCCTTGTATCTTCCCTCTGCCCTCCTCTGCCTTTCCCTCTTGTCCATCACTCTCCGTCTCCTTCCCATGACTCCGCACCCTCGTCATCATCAGAGCCCCACTCTGACCGCAGGCCACGACCTTCACCTTCGGGGCGAACCTCGACAACGGCCAGTGGCGCACGCTCGAGAAGTACATCCTCGACTACATGCTCCAGGAGGGCTGTGAGTGGCATCTTACTCTCCCCTCCACTGGATCACTGGAGCCTCCTCCAGCACCATCCCCATCCCCTCCCTTCCTCTTCAACTGGCATCCCGCTCCTTGCGCAGTTGGCGTCTCGACAGCAGCAGCTGACGTCAGTGTGGCCATCCCAAGCCGGGCGCGCATCCGGGCACGGCAGCACCTCCGTGACCGTCCACACCGGCGCCGAGTGGACCGGGCGCTTCGAAGGCGACGTCTGCACACTCATCTACCAAGTTATCGGCGAGATTGCGCACGTGCCCCGCCCCGCGCCGCTGACGGCAGGATCAGCATCACGTATTCTCGCTAGGGCGGCTGCGCCGCCCCACCCTCCTCTCCCAATCCATCTCCCTCCTCTCCCAATCCATCTCCCTCCTCTCCCCTCTCCTCTCCTTCGCGTATCTGCCCCAGAGGCAGTGGGCAGGACCCATGCACCAGCAGTGCTGATTGCCACACTCGAGGGCGAATTTAGGTTTACCCTATTAGGCTAAGCTCCATTCTCCACCTACCCCACACTTCCACTCCACCTAAATAGATTCGGTTCCCCACGCCGGCCAACCTCCACTGACGTTGACTCGGTCTCCGTCCCATATCTAACCGAGTCCCAGCGACGTTGTCGACTCTTCCTCATTACCCAGCGGACACTCACCCTCACAAACTCATCCTCCCCCTCCCCACCCTCGCACCCTCTCCCACTCCTCACCACAATGCCCAAGCTCCGCATTGCCCTCGCTCAGACCTCGCCCGTCAGCACTCCGCTGGGGGGCATCCCTGCGCAGCCGTTCGCCAACATCGAGGCCAACCTGCGCGACATCGCTGCGCGCGTCGCAGAGGCCAAGACCAACGGCGCGGACGTCGTCATGATCCCAGAGTACGGCACGCAGGGCCTCTGCGACGGGCGCCAAGTGAGCTCCACTGTGGTTCCAGGCTGACAGGAGTACCTCTCCTTCGCGGCCAAGCATATCTTCACGTGCCTGTGCGACCTCGCGCGCAAGCAATCCGTCTGCCTCGTGGGCACGGTGGTGGTTGGCACGCCGCACGCGAGCGTGACGGCGCCCATGCCGCGCCGCTCGCCGTTCAGCCACCTCCTTGACGGCCGGCCCAGCCCGACGCCTGAGCAGAACGAGTGGGCCCAGTGGATGAAGGTCTACGTCCAGACGGAAGAGACGCAGCCGATACTCACGAACGAGGCGTTCTTCATCGACGAGAACGGCGAGATGATCGGGGCGTACACGAAGCGCAACCTGTGGCACCCGGAGCGGTGAGCTGACTGGAATCGTGAGCTGACGGCAGCGAGTACCTCACGCCGGGGCAGAGCGGGAACCGCGCCTTCGA
This sequence comes from Cutaneotrichosporon sp. PK4640, assembly GCA_023630115.1. Classification (NCBI taxonomy): domain Eukaryota; kingdom Fungi; phylum Basidiomycota; class Tremellomycetes; order Trichosporonales; family Trichosporonaceae; genus Cutaneotrichosporon; species Cutaneotrichosporon sp. PK4640. The sequence continues at coordinate 23,158 of JAMALN010000141.1, forward strand.
CACAAAGTGGGGCAAGGCGGGCCTGCTGATCTGTGCGCTCCCCGCCGACCAAGCTGACGCCAGGCTGGGACATGTCGCACCCCGGCGACGCGCAGGCGCTCGCGGAGCTGGGCGTCGACCTCATCTTCGTCCCGACGTACTGGACGGCGACGGACTCGCACCCGTGCGTATGGCCCCGGCGGCGCTAACGGTAGCCAACTGCTCGAGTTTGAGCACGAGCCCGACTACGAGCGTAACATGGTGACCTCGCTGTGCTTTGCGCGCGCGTGCGAGACCGAGACAATATGGGCGATGTGCAACCCCGGCGGAACTGGAGACTTTATGGGCGGCTCGGGCGTTTGGCAGCCTCTCCGCGGGCGGGTTGCTGGGTTCTCGGATTCAGCCGTGGGGATTGCGTACGCCGATGTCGACACGGACAGCCTCAAGGCTGCCCGCGAGCTGTACAAGGTTCGCGAGGACTTTGCTGCTCGCACCACCATGGAGCGGCACGCCCACTAGAAGTAGCGTAATGCGGGAGGGCGGGAAGTGCGCAGGACCCGGCATAGAGTTGGCCGGCTGGGTGCGAGGAATGCGCCCTTGTCAAGCAGCGGGCAGCGGGATCGGCGAGATCCGAGAGATCAGCGGCAGATGTGGCATGTACTTCATGTCTTCATTACTTCATTATGATCTGCGTGTAGAAGTGCAGAGAGGATGCAGATCAGCAACCGGTACTCTCTCGCATCCGCTCGATCCTGCACTATTTTCCACCTGCGGCTGAGCGCGCTGCCCCCAATGAGGGTGAACGAGGTTGGTTTCATCCCACCGGTTCCTGCAATCCTGGTTTGCGTCTAAATGCCAGACAGATGCCAGGCAGGAGAGCTGAGGCTGATATTGATAACGGCAGGGCCCAGGCACGTGGTCTCTCTGGATACCAGGGCGGCCGCGCGTGCCAGTGCGTACGTCGTGTCACCCTTGACTGTCTCACCCTTGACTGTCTCCCCAGCCCTGTGTCTCACAAGTTTAACTGGCCCGAGCTGTGCACACTGTACAACCCCCCCGACGTGCCGAGGCTAGATAGTGCACTGACCTCAAAGCCCCGTCGCTGAGCAGCGCACCGTTTCCAACTCGACTAACCCACACTACACCGGGCTAAAATGCTCGAGTCACGGCGTACGCTCCACCTCTCGCTCGCGCTCAACGCGGTGCTCGTCGCCGGGGCCTGGCTCGCGTTCTGGTTCCTCACGGGCGACGGGCAGCTCCTCTGCAAACCGGGGGCGGGGATGCTCGCCGCGCCCGAGGTGCCCGTCCCCGCCGCCCCCAAGGCGGGGCGGTGCGACATCTGCGCCAGCGACGTCGGGCAGCGCCTCTGCGACGAGTTCGGGTACGTCGCCCCCGCGACACGGCTGACCCCAGCGCCGACGTGGTCGCGCGCACCATGGCCTTTAACCGTGCGTGGCGCCGCGTTCCGACTAACGGCAGAGGGCAACACGCGCCTGCAGCGCGTGCTGGCCAAGTGGCGGGCGGGCAAGCCCGTGCGCCTCGCCGTCATCGGTGGGTCCAACAGCGCCGGGCAGGGCGTGTGGATGGACAACCAGATGGTCTACTCGCAGCTCAACATGCACGTGCGGTTCTTCAACTACCTCGACGGGCGGTTCCCGCAGGCCGGCGGCCGGGTCATGCAGCGCACCGGGGGGCCCGCGGAGAACAGCTTTGTCAACGGCGCCAAGGCGGGCCAGGGGACGGGATACTACTCGATGTGCGCGCAGCTGCACCTGCCCGACGAGTTTGACCTCGTCGTCGTCGAGTTTGCCGTCAACGACCAGTTCAGAAACGAGGCCACCGAGACGTACGAGTTCCTCATCCGCTACCTCCTGGAGCGGCCGGGGGGCCCGGCCGTGCTCGAGCTCCAGACGTTCGGGTACGAGTTTGACCGGCTGCTTACGGGCGGCGGGAGCGTGAGTCGTGCGCTGGGCGCGCTGACCCCAGCACCTCGCCACGGACCTGTACTACAACATCCCGACGATCGCGCCGCGCACGCTCTTCTACCACGGCGCCGCGGGCAACGTCACAAAGTTCTGGGACTGGTTCTACTGGTACGACCCGCATACCGTGCCGGCGGACCTGCACGGCGTCGACCTGCGCCACTTCGGGCCGGGCGGGCACCGCGTCTCCGCCGAGCTGATGGAGGCGTACGTCGAGCAGCAGCTGTGCGAGATGGACCACGCCGAGCTGCTGGCCGGCACGAGCGACATTGACAAGCTCTACCCCGAGCAGCCGGTGCACCGGCTCTCCCTCCTCTCCACATTTAGCCGGGAGCACGCGGACGCGTCGATGGCGCCCATGGCGCCCAAGTGCTCCTCTGTCGACTCGGAGACGCATCCCCTCGCCCCGACGGTGAATGAGGGGTGGGAGCGGTGGACGTGGACCAGCGACCAGGGAAAGACGAAGACGTACCTCCGCGCAACCAAGCCCGGGGCCAAGGTCGAGTTTGACCTCGGCGCCGTGACGGGCCGCGTCGAGATATACTACCTCCGCTCGAAGAGCTTTGGGCTCGGCAACATAAAGTGCACGCTCAACGGCGAGCGGCCCAACAAGATCGAGGGGTGGTGGGACAAGCCGGAGAACATTGGACAGTGGGTCGAGGCGCATGTGGGGGCTGACGACAGGAGCACGCGCTGGTCCAACGTCCAGCCGGGCAACTACAAGCTCGAGTGCGAGCTGATGAGCGAGACCAAGGACCCAGGAGGCGGTACGGAGTTCCGGATCATTTCGGTCATGAGTATCTAGTGGGCATAGACAGGGCTGTTTGTACATTGTGTGGTGTATCTTTGAGACATCAACGCTCCAGGGCTGGGAGCAGGTCGAGGCCCCACGCCGTGACATCGGACTCTCTCGGACTCTCCCTCTTGACGGCGATTCTGATGTGGACTGTCGCGCGTGTTGTTTCGGCGTCAAATCGACGGATGCGCTTGGCGAGGATCCATGTCGCACAGCGACACTGTCATGGCTCTATTACGGTCGTCTAAATGTCTACAAGCACCGGGTCGTCCGACGTCCCGCTCCCCACAGTAGGCCCCATCTTCTCACTCACGCTCTCCGCGTCCCCCTGCGAGCCCCCCGCGCGCTGGATCCCTTCCTCCTCCAACCGCGCAGCGACGATGCGCACCGTCGCGAGCCCAAGGTCGTAGAACCCGTCGTTGCTGCGCGGGTTGAACATGCCCATGTGGGCGGTCACCTCGTCCTTGGCGACAGTGTTGGTCGCGGCCATCCAGTGTGTCGCGAGCGCCTCGCTCGGCGAGGGGATTATAGCAAACGTCCGCCGCGTGAGGTGTGTCCCGCCCGCCGGGAGGCAGGTGTAGAAGCTGGTGTGAGCTCTGACAAGACGTCTCGCAAGCCGACTCACTTGGCAAAGCTGACGTTGCGGGTGTTCTGAAGCTCGGCGACCCGGTCCAGCCGGTCGCGCAGCGCCTTCGCGTCCCACAGGTTACGCACAAACGTCATGTGCTCTGCGCCCCACTTCCACCCCGTTGCCAGGTCCTCGCGGCGGAAATAGGCCGCGCTGGCTGCGGCGCCGGCCACCGCGATGGCGCCGAGCCCCACAGCCGCCTTGCCCTGCCACCAGTTGCTGTTGTTCTGCTGCGGCTGCTGGCCGCGCGCGCGCGCCTCCTCCACTTCCTTCTTCTGCCGCTCCTCCGCCTCCTTGGCCTTGCCCCATCCGAACCCAGCGGCTATGGGTGAGAACATGGCCAGCGCGCTCGCCGCGCTCCGCGCTGTCTCGACGTGCCCCGCGGCAGTAGAGAAGCCGTGTTTCTGGTGTCAGCTAATCTCTGGGGCAGGAGACCTACAAAGACATGTGGGTGCAGGCCCAGGTACGGCGTGTCGAATGCCAGGGTCGCGACGACGTTTGGCCACATCGGGTCCTCGATGCGTGTTGTATCGGCAATGCGCGAGGTCGCGTCCGCGATGAGCAGCCCGCCCATCCTGGGGTCAGCTGGGACGACGGTCTACAGCTCACGAATGGCCCATGAGCACGACTCTAGCACTCCCCGCTCCTCGTCCTCGGCCGGCACCATTCTCGAGCTCGACAACCTTGGTCGCGAGCCACTCGACGAAGTTCTCCGTCGCCGCGGACTGCTGTCAGCTGGGTTTCCACAACCTGAGCTCACGAGCTCGCCGCGGGTCTCGTATGCCGGGAAGACGTGCGACTGCACGTGTAGGGAAGGGTGCGTGTCCTCGAGGATTCTCACGATGCCTGCTGTCAGCTGATGCTAAGGGACGGGCGAGCGGACGTACGCGATGGGAAGCCCTCAAAGGTCACCTCGTTGCCCTTGAAGCTGCTGTCAGTTTACAGGTCGATGCATAAAACTAACCCATGGACCCAGACCAGCACGAGGAGGTCGGGCTTGTAAACGTCGCCGTCTTTTTCGCTCTGCATCATTGGAGTTGTGGCTGATGAGAGGTAAGTGGAAAGAGTGGAGTGAGAGGATGAGAGTGATGTGAACGTTGCTGCGCCCGTCGGGGCCCTCATTTGCCACCCAACGGCAACGGCGATCACCACGTGGAGCCCTTCTTTGTTTCCGCCCCCACTTTAGATTTCAGCAGCAAGCCTGCCGCCTGTTGCTGTCCCCAACCCGAACTGCTTGAACCAGCAACCCTCCACTGCATATCGCCATGTTCCAGGTTACACGCATCCAGCCCCCACCACAACAGCTCGAGGAGATGGACGTCGACCTCGGCGAGGGGCCCAGCAACTCGGTCGTCGCGCCCGGCGAGGTCATCGCGAGCGCGAAGGAATACATGCGGTGCGTCTCCGCCTTCCCTCTCTTCCTCCCTCCTCCAGCTGCGCAGTCTGAATACACAGCTGACAGCAGCGGACACGGGACGTACGTCGAGTCCGACTCGATCGTCTCCTCCGTCGCGGGCACCGTGCAGCGCGTCAACAAGCTCATCAGCGTCAAGCCCCTGCAGTCGCGCTACGTCCCCGAGGTCGGCGACCTCGTGATCGGGCGCATCGCCGACGTCGGCGCGCAGCGGTGGCGCGTCGAGGCCAATGCGCGGCAGGACGCGGTGCTCATGCTCTCGTCCGTCAACCTCCCGGGCGGCGTGGTGCGCCGCAAGATCGAGAGCGACGCGCTCAAGATGCGCGAGTTCCTCGCCGAGGGCGACGTGGGTGTACTCGTGAGCGCGCTGACCCCAGCTCCTCGTCGCCGAGGTGCAGGCCTTCTTCGGCGACGGCGCCATGTCCCTCCACACCCGCTCGCTCAAGTACGGCAAGCTGCGCAACGGGCAGCTCGTGGTGATCCCGCCGCGCCTGGTCCGCCGCCTCAAGTCGCACTTTGTGCACATTCCCAAGCCATGTGGGCCGAGCGGCGTCGACGTCATCGTGGGGATGAACGGGTTCGTGTGGGTGTCGCTCGGGACGAGCGAGACGGCGCGCGAGGGCGGCGAGGGCTTCGACTCGGAGGGCGTGTACCGCAACGACAACGATGTGAGTGGGAAGGACAGCTTCTAAGTAGACGACGAGCTGACACCAGGCCATCTCGCCCGAGGCACGAGAGGCGATCACGGCCGTCGCGGACGTGATCCGGACGCTGGCGGCGCACGACGTGCCGCTCGCGGACGCGCTGATCGGCGAGGCGTACAACTGGCTGCAGGACGCAGGGGCGGAGTTGCCACTCAGTGAGGAGGACGGGGCAAGGCTCGTGTCTGACTTGGGGCTCGTGTAGACTGTAGAGTATGGACTGTTTGAGTACGCACGTGTTGCCGAAGGGCGCGGGCTCTGCGGCCTGTGCTCGTGACGGGGAGACGAGTAAGGCAAGAGCGCCGTGCACGCTGCCGCAGGACTGAACTGTAGGTGGGGTTCACATCCATACCGGCAAGTCTACAAACAAAGGAGAGAAAAGGTCCACGGAAGATCCACCCCTATAGCACCGGCGGCCACGAGCTGTGTTCCAAGCCGCGCGCAGTGAATCCTCATTGCCTCGCGGATAGCTGCGTTCTGTGCTTCAACTCGGTCGTAGCCAGGTCCGGGGCGGTTGTGATCAAGATGGTCCAGGACATATTCGGTGGCGAGAAGCACCCAAGAGCGAGGGAGGACGTATTCGTCCGAGTTGGGGTAAAGAGAGTCGGGGCCAAGAGAAGGCGCAAAGGTGACGAGTGGGTCGAAGAAGTTCGGGCGAACGGGGGACTGGAAGACGGGGTATTCACATTCCCCCCGGAGGACACGATTGGCGTCGTCCATGAACGGCATACACTGCCAGATCTCGTCGTGGACCAGCTGGTAAAAGCCCTTGACGAGTCGTTCTGACTATCAGCGTGACCGTTGGGAATGCAAGTACTCACCCGTCCATCGACTCCGGTGCTTGTACACAGCCATTGCGCCTACAGCGGCGCGTCCCGCCTCGAGCCACACGTCGCCGCCCCGGACCTCCTTTGGCGCCTTCTTCAAGAGCCCGTGTAACGCCTCGTAATAGACCAGGCCTTGAATGACCAGCAGGCCATGTGCATTATGGCGTCGCGGATGTCGTTGCGATGGGTCATTTTGGGTTGGCCATGCAGTTCCATCCACTGCCACCGCGTGAAGTGGAGAAAGGTGTGGTTCTCGGGTTCCTCGGTCCACAGAGCAAAGGTCACCTCGTCACCGAGGAGTTCGTCTTCCGGATCGCGTGCGAGGGTCGACAGTGGGGGGAAGTAGACGGAGAGACTCCCCCGGTTTCCAGGTGGCACCCCTATAATGCGTTGGGAGAGGAGATCGACGCCGTGGCACTTGACGTAGTCCTTGAATGGCTCGAGTAAGGAGACTTGCTGGTCATACCTGTTGCGGGGGCTGAAGTGGTCCATCATGCAGGGGCTGTAGCGGTCGAGGACGACACTTCATTGGCAGTCACGGGGGAGCTTGCCTTCGGGCCGTCGCATGTTGCCCATACCGACTTGACGCAGCTCGTCAACACGCTTGGGTCAGCGTTGTTGAACTTCCTTCCTCACATGCTCCAAAAATGGACCGATTCCGTCCTCGTCGGCGAGCGTTTCCATGATCTGTTCTGTCGCCCGCCGCTTCTTATCCTTGTCCTGCTGGGGAGAGATAATGGCGTTCCAGAGCGCATCCCATGCCAGGCCCATCAACCAACCTGCAACAGCCTGAGACCTGCCCGTCAGCCTTCAACTCGCAACAAAGTAACTAAGCACGCACATTGGATGATCCGACCGCAGGGCTAACCCGACTGCCCCTCCAGTCACCACCAATGTCGTTAAATACGACCGGAGCGAGGTACCTGTCTTCAGCCGTGAGTCGAAGGCACGTCCGCGAGTCGCCCGCACTTTACGCACGCTTCGGGGACCGTGTCACAAGGCCTACCAGCGCGATGAGGTAGGCCATCAGATTGCCTGTCGTCAACACTTCATATGACCGGCGCCTCACCTGCCTCCCCGATCTCCTTGTTGAGGGCACGCGATTATCCTACGCGGTCGTTGATTCGTCCGAAGACCTTCGCCACTGGAGCCCAGATGAACGATGCCACTGGATCCCAGATCGGGCGGAGTACCGCCGCCACTGGAGTCCAGCACACTCCGATAAACGCCGCCACTGGAGGCCAGCCCACTTTGAACAATGCCACCGCTCGGGCCCAAACAACTCCGGGGAACGCCACCACTCGAGCCCAGAGTCCTCCGAAGAAGCCCGGCATTGCAGCCCAGAGCCCTCCAAAGAACGCCGCGACTGGAACCCAGCCCAGCTTGGCCGCCTTTGCTCGGACGGCACTGAGCCGTGCTGCGAGCTTGGCGGGTCTCCAACCGCTTCGCTCGTCTTGAGCGCCGGGCTGGCGGCCCTCCTCGACCTTCCGTGGAGACGTCGCGGGGTCGTGGTACAGCGTCTAGGAGTCAGTTACCCCTGCCGCTTTCCATCCACCCACCTTGGGCTCGTTGGGGCCGGAGACTAGTCCGCCCGGCGCAGCAGGCGTGGTGGCACTCGCCGCGCTATCAACGGCGGTCGAGTGCGACCCAACCCCCGAGCCGGTGCTGGCGCTGGCCTTGGTGCTGGTGCCCGCTTTGGTGGCCTCGGAGTCTGTGGCACCCTCGGAGGCGGTGACAGCCTCGGAAGTGGTGTCGGACATCACGATGTAGAGTTGACAATGGGAAGAGTTGGCGGGAAGGATAGCCGAAGGTGGGGAAGGAACGGCCAAACGGCCAGACGGACCAGACCGCTGGACGCCAGACGGACCAGACCGCTGGACGCCAGACGGACCAGACCGCTGGAAGCCAGACGGGCCACTGGACTCATTGGAGGGCTGAGGGGGCGAGGCGACAGTCCGACCAGGAGGTTAGTGGACGCCACGGCACGGCCCAGACGCCACCGCACAGTCCGCGATCCCTCCGCTCGCCCCGACCTCGACCATGTCACCCAGCCGCTCCTGCGACGGGCCAGGCCAATCCGAGACAGGTGGCAGCTGCTTGCGAGGGCGACCAGCTCCCTTCTTCCGCCGTTACACTCCTTTGGCGCGCATGGGCCATCCTTTGATCCTTTGCGAGCACGCTGCACAGCTGCACGCCGTCCGCACCCACAGTGTTGCGCTCGGATTCTAGCGGGCGGCGGTCAGGAATCAGAGTCAAGCTCCCCGATCGCCGCCTCGGACGAGGGCGGGTCAGCGGCACCTGGAGTTATCTTCCCTTGACGCACACGACACACGCCGCCCACATAACCTCCACCTCACGCCGGAGTCGGCCGACGCCGAGTTCGCCTCACACCGAGTCAACCCCACCTCCAAATGCACTGCCTTACATCTCTAATATCTTTGGGGGTCGCAGGACCTAGTTAAAGCCCTCCACCGGGTAGTAAGTGTTTGGGTTAACAGGGATTTCCAACCCCTTCTTCGGGACCCACTTGGCGCCGCCGGGCAGCGAGCCGGGAGGGGTGGGGGGGAGGCCCTCGCGCGAGGCGGTCTCGATGCCGCCGCCGACAAACGAGCGCCCGGACGGCAGCTGGTCAATGACGGCGGTGAGGGCGGGCGCGTTCTCGGCGGTGACGACCGAGGTCTCGGAGGCGGCGGTGTCGACGCCCTCGGCACCCTCGGACACGCCCTTGAGCGCGGGCGCGGCGATGAGGAGCGCGCTCAGCTCGGCCTGCGTCACCACGCTCGTCTTGGGGTACGCGCGCCGCACGTCGCGGTTGTAGTACTGGTTGAAGGCGACGTCCGAGGCCGCGGTGGCCGGGGTGGCGTAGCGCTCCGGACGCGAGGCGGGGGGCGGGTAGCGGTGCTTGTCCTGGAGGGGGAGACCGGAGGAGATGAGGGGGTTCACGACGACGGCATCGCCTGGGGTTAGCGTGAGCCTCGGGGCGGCGGGCGGCGACGAGGGCAGGAGAAGGAGGGTGGGCGGAGTCATGAGATGGGGTGGGCGCGCGCACAGCGCGCGCGCGCGGGTGGACGAGCAGCGGCCGTTGACGAGGCAACTATCGCCAGCCCACACCCTCTCCCTCCCACACGACCCACACTCTCTCCTGCCCCGGCGCGGCGCGCCCGCGATGAAGACGTACGGAACTTCTTCCAGAAGCCCTGCTGTTAGCTCGTGTGGTATCGGGGCACTCACGGTCGGGGCAAGGTGGTAGAGGGTGGGCTCGGCGGACAGGGGCTTGGGCGTGCCGGCACCCTTGGCGGCGTTCCGGAGGACAGCGGCGGCGCGCATGGTGATGGTGGTGGTGGATGCGACGGCAACGACGAGCACTGTGGTGGTGCGCCCGGCCTAGCTCACTCGGAGCGAGGCAGGGGCACCCGGCGAATCCAGGCGCCCGTGATGGGCAGCCTGCCCGGCGTTTGGGCTTGTGGCACCCGTCACGTGGATGTCGCGCGATTCTCACGTGATGGCCTCCTCCTCCAATGGTCGCAGTTGTCGTCTTCGGTGTGCTGTGCACTCCCCAGCTCCCAAGTCGGCAATGAGCCCGATGCTCGATGCATACGACTGCTAGTGCATGGTCGACGACCAGTCCCCGCCCCCATTGCTAAACTGCCATTCGCCATGCTCGCCACCAGCGCCCGCCACCACCACCGCTGATCTGATGATCAGCCTTGCGCCCCCCCGTCGAGAACTCGTCAACGGACCATCTGCGAGCAGTAAAGGCGTCGAGGCGCGGACGACTCTTCCTCGGATCTGTGCAAGTCGAACGTCTCCCTCGTGCTCCTCAGGACCAGCAGCGCCATCCGTGCGCCGGGAGTCAGGCATGGATTCCAGCGACACTCGACGCCTGGAGGGTCGCAACCCACCTGGGAAAATCAGGAGCTTAGGCGATCAGGCGATCCAGGAGGCGGGAGGGATCGCTTCGAGTGACTACCTCAGTGCCTTAGATCAGCCTGACGCCAGCCGCCAGCGCCATGTCGACCTGATCCAACGTCCACCTGATCCATCCTCGCAACGGTGTCCTCTGCAACGAGCTAACATCCCCAAGTCCCCAAGTCTGGCAAGCTCAGGACGAGTCGATTGCAGCACCTCCGTGCCTCCGTTCACCGCAGCTGGGTCCCTAGCCCTCCTCGGCATCTGCTCGCCCACCAAACTGGGCAGCCTGGATCTCGGCATGCATGACCGCGTTAGCGACTGCAAACCCAGTCCACACACCGAACCCGGCAATTCACAGGATCACAGGACAGGAGGGCACCCCGAAAATCTAGAAGAACCCAATCCGGTCGTCAGTTACGGCCATGAATCCCGGTTATCTCCTCTCGGCAGGCGGCAGCCAGGAACGCGTCGCGTCAACGGCATTCCACCGCGACCCACCCCAGGTCCGCCGCTGCCGTGATGGCACGGCTTGTACGTGATCGTGACCGCGCTGCTTCCGTGACGGCTTTGTGTGCGCTATCGCGGTCGAGTTCTGGCATTTTGGTGCTAGCTAGCTGGAAGTGTTGCAGATGCAGACGCAGATCAGCCTCGGCCGTGCTCGGTCTTGTGGCTACTGGAATACTTCCGCGGGCCAGAGTTTCGGATGCAGAACGCGACGCGTCGCCCACTCCGCCATACTTGGCGCCGCGGCGTGGCGCACCCAAGCTGTAGCCATTCAGTATGCAATGTGCCAGTGTCAGTGTAACGGAGATGGTGCCACCGGCGCCACCATGTGGCCGTCACGCTCACGCTGTGCACCCGCCGGCCCGTCGCTGCGCCCTGGTGGAATGCTGGTGACGTCTCGGCGATCGGCTCTGCCCGAGATTCGGCGGTGCAGAGTGACTTGACTGCCTCACGCGCCGAGGCTGTTCTTCGCGGTGCAGTGTGCTGTACAGCTGCACTCTGGAGCGGGACGCTGCGCCACTTCGGCTCATCGGAACGCGCGCTGCCGTCACTGTGCCGGTTCCGCGCACCTAGCTCGGATGATGCTTACGGCGCCCGCCCACCCCATCCTAGCCCTCGGCCTACTGTCGCTCGTAGACTAGCCCAAGCTTCGCCGACGGCCCACTCCCGGATCCAGCACCCTCAACGGAACGCGAGGCGCCGTCACTGTGCCGGTTCCGCGCCCTCCGCCCGCTTTGAGCCGTAGGGCGTGTGCATGCGGCCGGCCCTTCTCCGATTCTTTGGGCCGCCCGACGTAATCAACGAACCGTTCGTGCATTGTGCATCGTGCAGTGCCCGTGCCGTACCCAGAAGCACCTGATCATCGCCCTTGAAAAAGTAATCTCGTGGCGCCACAACCCACCCGCCGGGCTGCTCATCGTCCCTTCCTCACTGGTTCCAGCCACTCCACCTCGTCCTCCTCCTCTTCCCTGCTGGCCTGCTGGCGCCTCCACCCCCGTTGCAGCTCGGAGGTTAGTTGGCCTTGCCCGCCCACCCGCCTACGCCCCCCTCCCCCACCCACTCCCTCTTGCTCCGGTTTCGCACCCCGGCTCCACTCTCGAGATCTCATGTCCCAGACTAGCTCACGATAATCTCACAGTCTGTCCGCCCTCCCCCCCCCCCTTTCACTGCACCACTGCACCACTGCACTTGCAGACCAGCCCGATAAACCTCGCAGACTGCCCACTGCATGACCACAAACTAAGGCCCGCCTCGTGACAATCCCTTTGGCCACCCTACAATCCTTGTCACTCATGTGCGCCGGTCGGAAAGGACACCCTGAGACTACCCTAATTGTTATTCCGTTACCGGCAACTTTGTATTACCCTTGAATAGCATTTGGGCTCGCTCCATTTAGCGCCCAGCCCCCCGCCTGGCCACAGTGGCCCTCTGCCCTGCATGCCCTGCATGCCCTGCATGCCCTGCAGCTGGCCGTGCCCTGGGCTAGACGGGCAACGCTCGGACCCGTCACGCTGGGCCCCTTTGTGCCCTCTGGTGCTGCTCGCTCTCCTCTGCCCCGTCCCCACCATCAACCTCGCTCGTACAGCTAGACAGCTCACTCTTCCCCCTTGTTCCTTCCTACATCCTCGCTTTCTCCTCTCCTCCTCATCTCCTCCTCTCTAAACAATCATCATCTCTTCACACACTCCACCTCCACCTCTAGCTACAACGCTACCATGCTCCACGCAGACGCCACTGCGCGTCTGCAGCCGGGCACCACGGACCCACCACAACAATGGTCCTCGGCATCCTCCTCAGACTCGACACTCGCAGCAGCTGCTGCAACCGCCACAATGGGCTCTGCATACGACCGGCAGCACAACCCCCACCACCGCCAACACCACCACAACCCCTCCTCCTCCTCCAGCCACCACACCCGCTCCTCGAATGCCCACGCGTCCTCGTCCGCCGGCCCAAGTGTGAGGAGGGGCAGTGTGGCCAGTGCCGCAGCCAGCGGCCCGGACGACTCTAGCACGGGGCACGCGTCGCGCCTCTCCAACCAGTCCGTGTCTGGGCACCGGCGATCGCGCCGCACGAGCAGCACCGCGCCAAACACGCCGCCCTCGCCGTCGCGGTCTTCGGGCCACCACAGACAGAACAGCACCGTCGTCGCGCTCGTCGACTTTGACGGCAGCATGATGGGCGGTGGCGCCAGCGGCTCCTCGGATGCCCTCGTCTACCTTTCCTTTCGCGGCGGGCAGTACATCCGCGTCATTACTCGCGACCCCAGCGGGTGGTGGGACGGCGAGTGCGACAGCCGCAGAGGATGGTTTCCGAGCAACTATGTCAAGCCCTTCGACTGGGGCCAGGTACGTTCTTTTGTCCCCGCCGCCGCCCTTTTGTCCATTCCGCACGAGAGTGCGAGGGCGCGGATGGGATGCTGTGCTCTTCCAAGCTAACAACAGACATCACAGCGCGAGTCACGCGGCGAACCACCGCCCAGCCCCCGCGGCATGGGGCACGAGACGTCGCGCAGCGTCGCGAGCTCGTTCACCGAGGCCAAGTCGCGCCATGCCTCGATGCTCTCGTCGGCATCGTACGCGTCCTACCAGTCGCACACGTCCCAGCAGTCGTACTCGACCGTGAACCACACGTCGTCTCCGCTGTCCGACGAGTACAATGCGCTCCTGCAGCCCGCGATCGCCGCGCTCACCGCGTACCAACGCGACATTCGCGACCAGCCCAACCAGAGCTCGGTCGCACACTACGCCCAGGCCGTGTTAGCCAGCATCCGGACCATCCTGTCGCGGACGGGATGCGTGAAGAAGCACTCGGACCTGCTCCGCAACTCGACGTTGAGCCGGGCGCGGTCAGCCACATTAAACGGCCTCACGCCATTCGTCAACAGCGCCAAGCGGCTGCAGGTCGCTCAGCAGCCGTACCCCGAGGAGCTGATCGAGGCGACGCTCGCCGAGGTGACTTCCCTCTTTCGCTCGATCCGCAGGTTCGTCGCCGTTGCGAGCGAGCTCGGCGTGCCCGTCGGCGACGAGGAGGACAGCAGCTCCGAAGCAGCGCTGCAGGCCGCGTTCACGTCGTCGCGGAGAATGCGCGTCACGTCGAACGGGCACGCGGGCGATCGTGGGTCGACGTTTAGACTCAAGTCTGCGAGCACAAACGACCTGCGCGGCGCCGCGCGGAGGCAGGGCACCAGCAGCCCACCACCCCCAATGCCTGTGAGCGCGTCCTCGCGGCCCAGTCCCGCCTTCTCGGCAGCCATGGCCATGTCGCCTGGCTCCTCTGGCCAGTCGTCGCCGGGGCTCGGCGGCTTCGGTGGATCGATGCGTGGCCGGCCACGAACATCATCTGCAACGCGGCATGCGCGCTCGACCTCCTTCGAGCTGTTGATGTCGGCAACCAGCTCGCCCGACTTTGCCACGCCAGATCTGTCACAGAGCACTTCGGCTGTGCCCAGCAGGCGGGAGGACGAAGCAGAGCACTCCGTGTACGCGTACTCCACCGGGACGGAGGTGCACGAGGCTGTCGCGGCGGCCGAGGACGGGCTGCTCTCCGTCATCGCCAGCTTCATCGGGCACATCCACTCCCACCACATCGACTCGCACCCGTCGAGTCACGCGTACCTCATCGAGCTCACGCGTGAGACGGTCGACAGCGTGCGCGAGCTCCTGTCCATCATCGAGGGTGTCGGGCGCGGGGCCGGCCCGCTGGGCGTGCGCCAGCGTGAGATCGAGGGGCTCAAGGTCGCGCGCAACGACCTGTTCGACGCGGCAAGCCACCTTGTCGAGAGCGCGGAGAAGGTTGCGAACGCGCCGTTCACCGAGGCTGGCAGCGACCAGTACGACGAGGAGAAGAGCCACTTGCTTCAGCACACGACCTCGACACTCCGCGCGGGCTCGGAGTGTGCCCGTGTCGTACGGAGAACTGTCCCTGATTCCGAGGACAGCTCAGACACGACAACGACAGCGGGCGGATACCCGCAGTCATCACGCGGGGGCTACCAGGGTATCGGCCTGGGCATTCGCGGCGGGCCTCAGTCGATACAGGGCCTGCAGCGGCGGGCGACAAGTCTTACACAGCTGCACAAGCGCTTCAACGCCGATGGCGTGCGCGTTACGACCGAGGGCTCGGTGCGGAGAATCGAGGACGAGGACGACGAGGAGATTGTCGCCGACTCTGGCACCGACGACGAGTACCTCGTCCGCGCCAACAAGCTGCCTCCGCGCCACAGCTCGCGTCCGATTTCGCAGCCTGCGGCCGAGCACGACCGCACGATGGAGCCGCCGCGCTCGCGCTCGACGAGCATGACATCGCCGTCCAAGCGTGGCGCGATCTTCGCGAACGAGATCGACTTGACGGACGACCTGCCCGAGTCGTCGACTGTGTCCCGCCCGCCGACGCTCACCTCGTTCTCCTCGCAGTCGCACACGTCCATCTCGCAGCTTTCGACGACCTCTCCGTTCCCGCAGTCGACGAGCACGGGCGAGCTCCAGGGCGTGGCCCTTCTCCCGGACCAGCCGATCAACGGCGAGTCGCCCATCGTCGACCCCTCCATCGAGGGCCTCAAGCACGCGGCCAAGAACTTTACACCGCCTGCGGGGCCCGCGCCGGCGCGCCCGCCCCCGCCTCCCGACTCACCCGCGCTCTCGCTCGATGGCAAGAACGAGGACAGCGACCTGCGCTTCTGGGTCGTGTCGCACGACTACGACCCGCGCGAGGTCGCGTTCAACTCGGATGGAGGGCTTGTCGGCGGCACGCTGCGCGTGCTCATCGAGAAGCTCACGCCGGTCGACGGGCTCCCGGACCGCACCTTTGCCGAGGCGTTCTGGTTCACTTTCCGCCTGTTCTCCACCCCGGCTGACGTGCTCGACACGTTCATCCAGCGCTTCAACATCGCCGCGCCACCCGTTGTGGCTGGCCTCGGCGAGGAGGCGCTGGCGATGTGGGCCGAGAACAAGCAGAAGCCCGTGCGCTACCGCGTGATCATCTGCATCAAGACGTGGCTCGACCACCACTGGCGCCCTGGCACAGACGAGGCGGTGATCGACCGCTTCGACGCCTTCCTCAACTCGGACGTGATGCAGGCCGTGCCGCTCGCGTCGCGCGCCCAGGACTCGTTGCGCAAGCGCATGGCCGCCATGAACGACAAAGACGGCGAGGCGGGCGACTCGAAGAGCTCGCTTGGCCACACGAGCGCCAAGTCGATTGACCGCGGGCGCGCGTCGACTGGCATTGTGCTGTCGCCCAACCCTGCCGCGACGGTCAAGACGCCGATTATCAGCAAGACGCTCATGGCGCAGCTGAGCAAGAACCCCCAGCCCAATATCCTCGTCACCGACTTTGACACGACCGAGCTGGCGCGCCAGCTTACGGTCATGGAGAGCAAGCTCTTCGCGGCCGTCGCGCCCGAAGACCTGCTGCAGACGGGCAAGAAGAGTGTGCCCGAGTTAAAGGCACTCAGCACGCTCAGCAACCAGATCACGGGTTGGGTGACCGACGTCATCTTACACGAGCTCGACACCAAGCACCGCGGCGCGCTCCTCAAGTTCTTCATCAAGCTGGCAGACGTGAGTGGCGAGGTCGAGCTCGAGCTAATTCCAGAAATGCCTCTTGCTGAACAACTTTTCGACGCTGTTTGCCGTCCTGGCTGGCCTGAACAGCACGACGATCCAGCGCTTGAAGAACACGTGGGCGGTGCTCAACCCCAAGTACCGCCTGCTCATGGACCGGCTGCGCGAAGTCATCGAGCACACCAAGAACCACGCAGCGTACCGCGCGCGGTTACGCGAGGTCACGGAGCCGTGCTTACCGTTCCTCGGCCTGATCCTGTCCGACATTACGTTCACGCAGGACGGCAACCCCAACAAGCGGCCGAGCACAATCTCGCCCGACATCCAGCTCATCAACCAGGACAAGTTCGCCAAGCTGGGCCGCATCGCGGCCGACTTCAAGCGCTACCAGACGCCCTTCGACTTCAAGGAGCTCGATGTCGTGCAGCGCTACCTCAAGCGCGTACTGGCGGAGCGCGGGAGCGGGTCGCTCGACGCGCTGTACAGAAAGAGTCTGCTGCTCGAGCCGCGGCAGGGCTCGGAGGCCGTCGAGAAGCCCGGGTGGCTCGGAGCGCGGCTGCAGGGACCGTGAGGGGTGTGAGCAGTGGTGGGTGGATCGAGAGGACGGTGTCATGTTGTAGCTCTATGGTACATCTGGGTTCTTGGGATTGGGATGCATGCTGCAGCCGGAGGCGTTCCGAAGCATGCCGCGAGGGAGAGTGTGACGTCGTCGGAGATGAGCGAAGCCGACTCCATTCCGGCGGGGAATGCGTCGTCCTTCTCGGCAGCACGGAGGCCTTGCTCTGCTCGGAGCCAACATCGGCGCCGAGGTGGAGCGGGGTCGTTAGCTGCATATGACGCAAGACGAGCGCTCAACGTCTGTGACGTGAGGGCGGGGCGTGAGGGGGTGACGAGGGGTCGGGAAGCAGCATGCAATCAGAGAAAGCGCAGTTCTGCGCGGTGGTGCAGGGTTCGTTAGAGCACGCCACGCGCTGTAACTGAAGCCAAGATGCATGTTTGGTGTGCAGGGCCGGAGTTGAGCAGATGACCAGTGCATGGTTTGGTGACTGGAACATGCCGGCCGCGCGGCCAGGGTATCTCGGCGTGCTATCCTTCACACTCGAGCACCCCAGAGTGCGTGGCTTGGGAGGAGGGGCAGGAGGCGATAAGGGATGCCATTGTCCGGGCTCTTCCATCGGGAATATCCATCGCAGTCGTGCAGCAGGCCGTCATGCGCGCGCGATGACATGCATGCTCCGTCGATGCCAGCTAGCTTCAACTTCTGCACACTGAGTGAGACTGCACACTGAGTGAGAAAGCAACGCAAAGACGAGGACAGGCGCGTCGCGTCTTGGGCAAACTCTATCTGACGGTGAGACGTGCGGCCCCTCCCCATGCTCGACCCCCCTGGGTGTGGGAGAAACATGTTTGAGGTGCCTTCGGGCTGCGTCCGAGTTTGGGGGATGGTACAGGTCACAAGCAGACCCTGACCAATCTGGGGTCTTCTGCTTCGTCATCTCCATGTGGGCCAGGCCAGGAATGTCAGATTGTGCACCGCCATTAGGCCCAGTTTCTATTGTTAACCCTAATTAGTAACACTTTGCATCATCATCCTTCTCCCTTGCTCGGTCTCTGGCGTCTCTCTGGCCTGTGGACCTCGCATCTCGCATCTCGCATCTCGTAGACATCACCCACACCCCACGGGACCAACGCATTGTCCTTCTCATTTCTCTCTCTCTCTCGCTCTCTCTCTCTCTCTCTCTCTCTCTCTCTCTCTCTCTCTCTCTCCTTCAAGCTTCTATCTGTATCCTTACTCCCTCATCTTCACTAGAGCACACTAGACACAAAGCCCTCCAACACCCTCGCCAACCTCGTCAACCCCTCCCTCCTCCCTTCGCATCACTCGACTACCATGCAGGGAGACAACAGGCTGCCCGGCCAACCCCAGCAGGGCAACCCCCAGTCGTTTGCCACGGTGAGTCCATCTTGCAACGGATCAACGCGTCGCGTCGCCTGCACGACCCAGTGGTGCGGGCGAGTCTGTCCGCGGCAATGTCTGGCCATCTCGCTATGGACTGCGGACAGAGCTGAGCGCACCCGATTCACGTCGCGCCGTGTGCCCACACACAAGCACGCTGCGCGCACGCCCTCCGTGCCCCGCCCCGGCACCGGGGCACTAGCTCCGCTCGCCCGCTTTGACCCCTCTCCGCAGAGGCTGACTTGAAGGACATGCGCCGCGCCGAGATGGGCAGCACCGGCCACGACAGCTCTGGCGACCACATAGTCCGGTAAGTCGCGCACCCCGCCTTCCCCGCTCCACGCGGTCCAGCCCCGCCGGACTGTCGCTCCGCAGCAGAGGGGCGGACCCAGCCCATTCTGGATACATCTGGCGATCTGTGCATCATCACGTCACGCCCCGTCCGTGCTTGATCTTACCCCCTCGCCGCAGTCACCCCCCGGAACCCGAACAGAACGCGGCCCTTCTCGGCACTAGCCGCAGCGCTGACCCCTCGCAGTGACTATGCCACCGACCACAGCGACACCGAGGCCTACGACATGCCCCAGCTCGTCCGCTCCACGTCGCAGACGCCGTTTGCCCAGTCTCAGGCTCAGGGTGAGTGCGAGAACTGCGCGTGACGCTAGGTGCTAGCGGCGCTATCAGTGCGAGTGGGGGGACACGGCCAATAATTCCTGAGCTAGTGCCCCGCCGCGACTGCCTTCAATGTTCCCATTTACCTGTCTCACATGGGATCGGGCAGAGCATGTTTTGGTCTCAGCATGCCTAGCATGCGTAGGCCCCGAGGCACTTGCGCCCGCACCGTCCTCCTCGCCGCTTCGTCCGCAGCAGCTGACGCCCAGGCTACGCCCTTCCTCCCGGCGCCGGCCCCAGTGCAGGCGCGACCACCGAAACCCTTGTCAGCGGCAACAGACTCCCCCCTTCCTCTTACGACGGCCACACCCAGGACCGGTACGGGCAGTACCCTCCTTCGAACTTCTCGTCCTCACCTCCCAGTGCCTCGGCGTCGGCGCATGACCTCCCCAAGCAGCGCCATGCGCCGCTCAAGTCGGTCGACTTCACCACGGTCCCCTTAAACGACACGTTCAGCGGATCCCTGCCGCCTTCGCGCTCCGGGTCCACCGCCCCAGTAACCCCACAGTTCAACGCCCCGGGCACTCGCTCTCGTAGCAAGCTTGGTTTTATGCCCCTAGCCGGTACTAACGATATCAGTGCTGGCGCAAGCACCGTGTCGCTAGACCCCGCAATCCATGAGAAGCCAGTTCGCCCCAAGCTCGCCCACAGCCGCCGCAACAGTTGGGCAGACGAGTGGGAGTCGTACAACCCCGCAACCGCTAAAGATGAGCGTCTACGCTTCGCTGAGGGCGACGCCGGCAAGACTCGCTTTAGCCGCATGTACCTCTGGGCCATCAACCGCAACATTGTTGTCCGCTGGACCCTCTACATTGTTCCCTTCCTCGCCCTCCTCTGGATTCCCGGCATTCTCGGTGTCACTGCGTACCCTGACTCGCACATCTGGGGCGTCAAGCTGGTGAGTTGCTCAACGTTTGACAACCGCTGACGCTCAGCTCTGGTGGTCGATCTGGCTCACGGTCGTGTGGTGCGGCTTCTGGGCTTCCAAGGCTGCGTTTATGATCTTCCCCCACGTGTACAAGCAGACCATCGCCGTCATCATCCCCTCGATGGGTCGGTTCACCGACGTCGTCAAGAATCTCGGCCACTTTGGCAAGATCATTATCTGGTCGCTCGTCTCGTGGATCTCGTTCACGCCGTTAATCTCGCGCCGCTTCGAGGGTGACAATGAGTCGACGTCGAGGGCCAACCTCAACCTCATCGTCAACCTGCTGTTCGGTTTCTTCCTCTGCACCATCGTGTGGGGCATCGAGAAGCTCGTCGTCCAGCTCATCGCCCTCCAATTCCACCGCGACTCCTACGCCGACCGCCTTGCCGACCAGAAGTGGCAGTTCAAGATGCTCACCAAGCTCTACATCAACTCGCACGACATACCTGGCCGCAACGACACGCTTGACGACAGCTCGTCGGTCAAGACGACCGCTGGCCGCAAGGCAATCCGCAAGGTGTTAAAGGGCGTCAAGGCGGCAGCACAGAGCACCACCAACGCTCTCGGCAACGTCGCGACCGAGATGGCGGGCTCGTCGGTCCTGCAGACCAACTCGCCCGCCAACAAGGTCACCGTGGCCCTCTCCTCGGCGAACAAGAGCCGGGCTCTTGGCCGTCGTATCTTCTACTCGTTCCGCAAGCCGGGCTCGGACCACATCACGATAGCCGACATTGCTCGCTTCTTCCCCGACCTCGAGAGCGCCGAGCAGGCCTTTGCCATCTTTGACCGCGACGCCAACGGCGACGCGACCCGTGACGAGATCGACGCTACCATGCTCGAGATTCATAGAGAGCGCATGTCGCTCGAGGCGTCCATGCGCGACACCGACGGTGCCGTCCGCCGCCTGGACGACATCCTCCTCATCCTTGTCACGGGTATTTGCATCCTCATCATGTCGGCTATGATCACCACCAAGGTCTCGACGTTTGTCACCTCGACCGGCACCTTCATCCTCTCGCTCTCGTGGATGATCGGTACAACCATGCAGGAGATTCTCCTCGCGTGCATCTTCCTCTTCGTCAAGCACCCGTACGATGTCGGAGACCGCGTCGACATCGACGGCAAGGCGTACACGGTCGCCAAGATGGAGCTCATGTCGACGTCGTTCAAGCGTACGGACGGCAAGTTTGTCTGGATCGGCCACAACGTGCTCGCGCTCAAGGTCATCGAGAATGTCCGCCGCTCGGGTGCCACTTCCGAGTCGTTCAGCTTCGAGGTTGCCTACAACACGACGTTCGAGAAGCTCCAGGCGCTCCGCGTGATGATGCTCAAGTTCTGCAAGGAGAACTCGCGCGACTTCCGCCCCGTGTTCGACGTCTCGGTCGACGACATTCCCGCCCAGGGCAAGATGGTGCTCAATGCCGACATTGCTTACAAGTCAAACTGGCAACAGGGCGCACTCAAGGTGCAGCGCCGCAACAAGTGGGTCTGCCACCTCAAGATGTGCCTTGCGGACCTGCAGATCTGGGGTCCCGACGACGCTGGTGACCCGGCTCCTCCTCCCGCCGACCCCGTCCGCTACACTATGGTGCCCTGGGACGAGGTGCGCGAGGCCGAGCACGCTGACCAGCGCTCGCCTCCCCCGTCCTTCTCTGCCGCGACCACGGGCGCCAACCTCGCACGTCGCCACGACTCGACCCTCGACCTCTGGGGTGAGGCGTACCCCGACGCTGACTCGGTTGGGCCGAGCCGCATGCCCTCGCCCGGCCCAGACGCCTCCTTCCAAATCGGCACACCCCCACGCCGCAACATCCCCATGCAGCAGCAGACGCAGATCCGCGACATGCACACCGCGGCCCAGCAGATGGGCCAGCAGGGCGACTTCCGCCCGCCCCCACGCGGTGCCGGCTCGCGCATCTAGTTTGCTGGTTGGACTAGTCCGCTGGTTGGACATCAACACCTCGCGGGCGAGGTTGTCTGTACTCTTCTGTCGCAAGGACACCCACACCCTAAAACTCTCTGCTCGAGCCCTGCTTGTCATAGGGGCCGGACAAGACTGTACATAGAACCATCATTGCACTCATTGAACTCGAACTCTGATTCGATGCACAAGTGGAAGCTTGCGAGAAGAGCAGAAGTGGAGAAGTGGACCGTGCCAGGTCGGCGGCGCCGATCGGCTATCCCCGCCCCGGCATTGGCGAGGACTGCGATCCCGGCGCCCACCTTGTCCTCCAGCGCGGCCGGCGCATGTTCGGCATCCAGAAGATATCTTTGAACACCGCGAGGAAAAGATACTTATCTAGGGCGAGCCGATGCCTGCGTGTCACCCACCTCCAGAAAATGGCGATCGTCAAAGGGTGAATGCCACCAGCCCCGACTGCCACCAACCCGTCAACTGTCACTGGCCACCGCCCCGCCACGAATCACGCAGTATCCCCAGGCGCGGCTCGCATGGCCCGACGGTTCATGCAGGTGGCGCGGGCTGCTTGGCGGTACGTGCGGGGGCTGCTCTGCGGCACTGTGTGCCAAGTTACCCATACGCGCAAGGACAGCTGGCACTGAACAGGGTGCAAGCACGGCCACGGGCCGAGGTGCGTCCAGCCATACCAGCGAGTCAGCCCCGCACAAGGACATCACTTGCGAGCGCGGCGATACCACCGCGCGAGAGTTGGGAGGACCCGCAGCGAGGCGCCCGTCTCCATGGGGGCAAACCGCTTGTGCCACTCTCGGCGCTGGGTGACTCGGCCTACCCGGAGGCAGTACCGTTAGTCCGGCTCAACGCGTGAGGGGGCGGCCGAACGTGGTGGATACGAGACGAAGATTGAGATCGCTGTTGGCGTGGTGGGCACGGCAATGGAGGACCTCTGGTTGGGGAACAAGAGCTTGGGACTGGGCAGGTATCCAGAGATATCCAGAGCTCGAGTCCAGGCCGCACCACAGATCTCACTGACGCGTCCCGATGTGGGTGACCCACGTCGTATAACTCACGGAGACCCCGGAGTGCAGCCGCGCACGCGACTGCTCATTCCGTACTCAACGCATTCAATGCCGCTACCCCAGATCTCATCCAACCCCCCGCCACCGAGGACCACACCTCGGGCATGCAATCCCAGCTAGTGTTGCGGCCCCACCCCGCCCCGCATTCGTCTCATCTGTCCGGACGAGCTCCCCAGATCCCTGCCACTCACCCGAGGTGTTGACGTGTCCTCGAGCTAGCTCAGATCTACACGGACGTTGAGCCAGCTCAAGGCAACCACGCGCCCATTGTTCCCAATGTGCGGCACTCCGCATACCCCGCCTCCCCGCCCTGCTCGCCCTCCAGACCGACCCGTCGAGCTCGCCCCCGCTGGGCGTGGGGCACACGGCACCCCGCCATACCCCATCGCGGCCTCTCATGCCTGTGGCATCCTCGTCAACCTCGCCAAACATTCTTACCACGCGTCAACAGCTCCATGTTAGCGCGCTCGGCGTCCTGAATACCCACGCCGAGGCACGTGAATGCACCGGGTGGGGGACCGGATGGCACCCGCGCGCACTGGAGCTACTCGGACATGTCGGCTCGGCCCAATCTCGGCGAGGCGGCGGCGACTTGTGGCCAACGACAAGCTCGCTCGCAGCGGGCCAGGTTGGCGGGTGGGTCAGTGCGGGATGTGCTGGTCCGGAGCGGAAAACAGGCACCATGCCGCCTTCTGCCCGCCTGGTCAGGGCTGACCCAGGCATGAGGCATGCTCCGGCCAGGCTATCTCTGGCACTTGGTTACCGATGAGCGCTCGCGTGCCCAATGGAGGCGCGTCGGTTGTGCCTTGTGGACGGGTCGTGGGTATCGACGGAAATTCCCAACTTACGACGAGGGCGAGGGCCGGCATCGGGCGGTTCGAGGCGGCTGATGTCGATCATCGGGGACCTGGCGCATGTCGAGGTGGGTCGAGCGCGGGGCAGCGGGGCTCGCGGGGTCAGGGCCCGGCCGTGTTGCTGGCAGCTTGAGGATTTTGCTGAGGACGAGTGTGGCTGCTGGCTGGGCCAGCTGGGCGTATATAATGGCTTTGCGGGCTTGGATAGCAGCAGCCCCAACCATGGCGATCTGGAACAAGAACAAGGACAGCGCAGAGGACGGCGCGGACGTCATCGAGGTCGTCATGGCCGACGTCGAGGCCGGCAAGAAGGCCGACGAGTACAAGGAGACGGCGAGCGAGGCGCCGTACGTCTACCTCCCCGGCACGGAGGAGGAGCGCGCGCTCGTGCGCAAGATCGACATGCGCCTCTTCCCCATGCTCTGGGTCATGTTCTGCATGAACTACCTGGACCGCACGAACATTGGCGTGAGTGACCCTGCGGCAGGGCTGACGGCAGAACGCAAAGGTCGGAGGCATGGCGCACGACCTGCAGCTCAGCTCGAGCGAGTACTCGCTCGTCCTGTCCATCTTCTTCGTCGGCTACCTCCTCTGGGAGGTGCCGAGCAACATGATGCTCTCGCGCTCGACGCCGCGCGTCTTCGTGCCCACCCTCATGGTCGTGTGGGGCGCCATGTGCATCGCCGTCGTCGGCGTCACCAACCTCGGTGGCATGGTCGCGTTCCGCTTCATGCTCGGCCTCGTCGAGGCTGGCTTCTTCCCCGGCATCATGCTCGTCATCTCGTGCTGGTACAAGCCCGAGGAGATGAGCAAGCGCGTCGCCGGGCTGTACTCGGCGACCATGATGTCCGGGGCGTTCGGCGGCCTCCTCGCCGGCGGGCTCATCGAGGGCATGGAGGGCATCCGCGGCATCCGCGGCTGGAAGTGGATGTTCATCATCGAGGGCATCATGACGGTGGTGATCGCGTTCGCCGGCTACGTCGTCCTCCCCAACTACCCGCTCACGACGCCGTGGCTCACCGACGCGGAGAAGAAGCTCGCGATCGCGCGCCTCGTCGCGGCCAGTGACCGCGAGGTCGACCTCGACGCCGACGCCCACGTCGGCCACTGGCAGGGCTTCAAGGACTCGGTCTCGGACCCCATCACCTGGGTCATGCTCGTGCTCTACAACATGCTCAGCTCGGTCGGCACCATCTCCTACTTCTTCCCCTCGCTCCTCGAGACGATGGGCTACTCGGGCCGCAAGCTCCAGTTCATGACCGTGCCCATCTACGTCGTCGCCATGGTCGTGGGCTGCTCGGCCGGCGTGTTTGCCGACCGCACCGGCCAGAAGGCGTACACAATCGTCGGCGGCGCCACACTCTCGGTCGTCTCGTTCATCATCTGCGCCACCGTCAACATTCCCCAGGTGCGCTACGCGTTCATCTGCTTTGGCGCCGCGGGCATCTGGACCAACATCCCCATCTTCCTCTCGTGGATGGTCACCATGTTTGACGGGCGCGAGAAGCGCGCCGTGTCCATCGCCATGGTCAACGGCTTTGGTAACCTCGCCTCGGTTTACGGCTCGTTCTTCTGGCCCTCGTCGGACGCGCCCAACTACACCACCGGATTTGCCATTACCACCGCGCTCTGCGGCGCCGCGGGCCTCCTCGTCATCCTCACCAAGTGGAAGTACGGCGACAAGGGTGTCGAGTACACAGGTTAAGCGGCGGAGCGGGAGTGGTGGAGGGGGCGTGTGTGGAGGGGGCGCGTGTGGAGGGCGCGTGAATGCGGGGAGTGCGCCGCGGAATATGGCAAGGGCAGGAACTAGGAGACAATGTATATCTGTGTATGTGTGCAACTGTGCATGTGTGCGACTGTGTGTGGCGGCAGGTGTGGCCGGTCTGATGTGACGGGTGTGGCGCCCGGGAAACCCACACATTCGGCGTCGGAACCAGAACCTCCGCGACCTCTACAACTCCTGTTCGTCCTCTGTCTCCGTCCGGCCAGCCTTGCACCGCTGGGGCATTGGGGGGGCATGTCCAGCGCCGCTCGGCGGAGCGGCCCACCGCTGCCCAATCAGATCGCCCACCCCGACCCGAAAGCCCCCCTCGGTGCCAATCACCCCCCCCCCCCCCCGCGCCGGCCAAAAGAGTCTCGCAGCCGCTGCTGTGCTGACGCTTGTGTGGATTGAACACACGACCGAACGAACTGGGCGCTGCGCGCTTCACTCGCTCGCTCTCCCACTGAGCTAAAGCGTCGACGGGAGCACCAGCGCCGAGAGGGAGAACCCCCGCGGCCCGTCCTCGGCTTCGTCTGCCTCTCTGCGGTCGTGGGTGAGACCAGCTCATCGGTGGGGCTGCGCGAGTCTCACTCATGGACCTGCGCGAGTACCACTCGCGCGGTCTGCGCTAGTATCACTCATGGAGAACAGCGACTACCTTCCACAAAAGCAAATTTTACATATCTTCTGGCATGTCTCGCAAGGAAGTTCGGACCGCGTCGTTGTAGCTTCCAAAGGCTCTGGTAGACCCACAGCACGGAAACAAGGAGAAAAGGAAAGCACTCACAACTGTGCTTCACTTGAAATTGCCATTTGGGGCGCGGGGGTTGTCGAGGTGGCAGTTGGACAGATAGAGCGTTCCACCACGGTCGGCGGACGGCCCTTGCCTTGCTTGAGGCTGATCATCGGCGCGGTTGCACATGGAGCATTCGTGCTCCATAGAGTCGGCAAGGACCTTGTTCCTCGCGTGAGTGATGGAAAGCTGGCTGTCAGATTGGCGGGGGGTTTGCTCACAGAATATACCGCCTGTGGGTTCAGTTTGTGCCAGACGGCCCCCGAATGGCCCGTCTGGCAGCCGAGGATGCAGTAACGCTCGGCAAACTTCGTCGTCGTCGGCTGGAGCTTGCCCGAAGCGATGTCTGCGATGGCCTGTTCAGCCATCTGCTCGAGCGTGGGCTTCGATGCCGCCTGCCTCTCCTTGTCGCGGCACGTCTTGCAGGTCTTGGAGCCCTCGTTGGTGTCGAACCAGCGGACCGTCCAGTCCGACTTGCAGACGTTGCACGCGAAGCCCTCGGCTCGGGGCCGTTGTCGGTTGGCGTATGCGCGCTTGCCGTAGCAACGCGGGCACAGCTGTCATCGTCAGCCCATGACACCCAACAAAGCTACGTGGTGGTCTTGCGCGGCGCCCCACTTGACCCAGGTCCCCGAGACCTCAGTCTCGCCGCAGTCGAAGCACCCGACTGTACCCTTGCGCGCTGTCGAGTTGGCCGACTGTGGTGCATTGGATGCCGCCAAGGCAGCCGTTCGCGCCCCGCGGTTCCACTCCTTGTTCGCTGTCACCTTGACAGCGGCCAGGGCGCGCGAGCTAGTCCCTGCAGCTTCCTCGGCCTCGCAGCGCGCCTGGGTCTCGGCGCGTTGGTAGCACCAGAGGCACTTGTGTGGTAAGCACCCTTCATACACTGAGAGACGCACCCAGTAGCCCTCTTACCGGGGCACCCAGCGGTCGTGTTCGTGTTGCACCAACTGCATAACCGCCCAGGAACTCGCGACTGTCTGTTTGCCCTGGAATAGCTTGCCTGGCAAAAATGATCTGAGGTCAGAGATGCTTGCGCGCATTCTCACCTCGCCCCCCTGATCGGCGCCGGGCGGAGCTCTCCGTCCTCGAGCACGACGAGGACGTATGGCTACCCGTGTTGAAATAAGTGGCGATGCATGAGAGGTGCGGCGAGACTGAGTATTTAATACTATTAACCATCAGAATATCCGGTGGGACACCCGAGAACCAGGAGGACTGAGCGTGAATCTCAACAGCGGGCGAGGGGAGCATGCAGCTCGCGGTATCAACTGAAACATCGGCGCACATGCTGCCCCAGATCGGGTGCTGGCAAGGACTTGTTGCCCATGTACAGGGCGCCCGAGTCGCAGGTGAGCTCGTCGCAATGCAGAATCACGATACAGTACCTACATGTCATGTGCAGCCGTGGCGCCACGACCGCTGTAGCCCTCACACCGCCACCCGTGGCACTGTGGCGGCCTGTGCGCCCACAGCGCGTTTGATATCATTGTCGATAGTTGCTCCCCAACGATGTCGATAGTTGCTCCCCAACGATAGGTCGAGTTTTATTCCCCTGTCTATTGTAACGCCCTTCGGTCCGAGTGATCACCTCAGCCTAGTCCGCCACTTGTGGCAAACCCGCCGTGCACGATAGGTTGACCTTTGACAGCGATTTAAGCTCTTGATGTCCCTGACAGTGTTCTTGAAGCCCATCCTCCCCGAGACCAACGCGACTCAGATTGGAGCCGACCCGGGGCTGCTCGGGACACCACGCATCGCCGGGTCCCACTGTCCCGAGTATGGTGTTGGGTCAAGCCGGCAGACTGCTGACGAATATCCAGTAGTTTGCAATGGTTTACAGTATATCAGGTTCGAATTCGGTCAGCGCTCCTCCCCTCTCTGACCCGAGCCCCGAAGGCTCTTAGCCTTGGTCGCTCTTGTGCCCATGGGCAGCCCGAGCCAGCAGTCTGACAATAGGAGGAAGAGAAGATTTCGCGGGCGTAGAGGTCCAGCTCTCGGGCACACCTGCTGCGAGCCCAAGCACGCCCGCTTGGGCCGTCTTCATGGTGCTAAGCAGTCATTACGAGTCTCATGAGACGTGAGTTACAACATTACAACTGATCTGGTTGACGAACTATCTAGGCTTTGCGACTATTCCTGTACTGTACACCTAGTCCCAGGCGCTCGCAGCACGCGTGACACGCGCCTTGGCTTGGCCGAGGGCACGCGCGACACGCTTCTTCACCTTCTCCATGGTATGCGCGACACCAATCTTCACCCTCTCAAGGGCAGCCTGGGAATCGGTGAGCTCCTGGAGCTTGGCCTTCGCCGCGGCGACCTTCTCCTTCTTGATCTCGAGCTCCTCGCTCGTGGCAGCCTCCTCTTCAGCCGCTGCCTCTGCCTGCTGGTCTGCTATCGCCGCCTTCCTCTGACGCTGTGCAACAGAAGCGCGCGCCGCAGCCTTGGACTCCTGGGAAGTAGTAGGGCTGGACACGTACTCCCAGAGCACCTCTTCCGCGCACACAACTTCCCCACGAGCCTTCATCTTTCGTTCTTCGGCGACGGCAAGGTTGCCATAGGCGCCGCGCGCATTGATCTCCGCGAGCGTGGCGTTCGCCTCCGCCAGGGCGACCTGCAGCTCGAAGTAGCGGCGCGTGAGGTCGAACTCCTTGTCGATATCCGAGACGTCGCGGCCGGGAGAGGACGACCCGCTGAGCACTGGTAGGTTAGACCTTCCCCCGAAGCACTACTCACCGATCGTGTCGTCGGTGGCAGCAGCGGGACTCACTCCCTGCGACTGAGCACGCGATGCGGTACCACGCGGAACCTTGGCGGGCTTGTCGTCGCCGAGGTAGTCCGCGGGCATACTGCGCTTGCCCTTCGGTGTCAGCCCACCTTCCCTCCGATACTCACGGTGCGTTCCATTCTGCCGTTGCCGACACTGCCGTGGGAGGTGAAGAGCGCGGACATGCTGGCGCGCTGAGTTAAGGGGTAGGTGAGACCGAGTGGTCGAGGGGCGGAGGCTGATACGATGTGTGGCAGGTGCGAGGTACCAAGAGTGATGCAGGAGATGAAGGAAGGAGAGTGATGGTGAAATGGGAACATTCAAAGCAACATGGGCGGGGGGCTGGCCTCCACCTTCGTCCTCACCTTCCTCGCCGCCCAGCAGCTCCCAGCCCGAGCTTTCCCCGTCATGCCGGTCACCCACGCACCCACCCTGCCGCCGCTGGGGCAATCGGAACGGGCGGATCAAGTGTAAGCGCAGCCCGAAACCTCCAATCTCCCCATCACTCTCCTTCGACATGTCTCTTTGCCAGCTCCTCTATTCCTCAATGCCTCAAGGATCGAGACACAATGAGGCGCGGGGGCCACACAGGCTGGGTCCCCGCACCAGGGCTGCTGCCTGCGCACGGCCTGTCGTTTAGGCCTGCCGGTCAGTGACCAGTCAGCCATTGGAACCGTCCGAGGTCGCCTCATCTCTCTCCAACGTCATATCCTCGTCCCCACGCACCCCAAAAGGTTCCCAGCTGTCACTGAGACCAAAAGCTAGACCTAGGCGGCCTTGTTTCCCCGCCAGGGAGTTGAACCCTGCTCTTTCGCGATCAACCCTTTCAGGTGGCTCTCTACTGAGAGGCGAATATACTAACCGATATACTAGCGAGGATGTTGAGATTAGGCGTCACGTGATTCACGAGTCTCGCGCGCCCAGCTGCCGAATGCATGAATGGTGGCGTGAGCTGAGGGTGGAATGGTTGATGGAAGAGTGGTGGTGTTGGCGAAGGGATTGCTGATGGAGGCAGGGAGGTGGGTGGTGGTGCCTGGATTGAGGTGGAGGTCTGGTGGAGGGCTGTGTGTTGCGCCGCCCCGTCCGGTCAGATGATCAGATGATGCTATCGATCATATCTCGGGCTCCAACAGTGTGTGTGTGTTCGCACGGGTACACAATCGGGCGCTCGGAGACCGAGATGAGAAGGTGAGAGACCGCCTTCTGTGACCGCGGGGGCGTGCGATAATGGGACGATGGAGAAAGTTCGGATCAGCGCGATCAGCGCCCCATCTTATCGGTCGGTGGAGCCATGCCCACCTCACCGACCGCTCCGCACAGCGTGCCCCGTGACCCAGAGGCGGATCGCTAGTGCAGGCACCCCATTCGGCGTGCATCGCATTCCGCGGCGTCGCCTCGACGCAGACGCGTCCTACACCCACGTAAGGTGCCTAGATTAGATGTGCGGCGGTGACGAGTCAGAATGTTCTCGAGGTGAGGGCACCGGCGGCCAGGGGCCAGTGCGGCGCGGCGGTGACGAGCGCTCGCCTGATTGCGCCCGAGTCGAGTCATGTTCATGTTCCAGCGATCTGGAGCGCTGGCGTGATGCATTACGTGCCATGCATCTCTGATCTATTAGGCCGAATCCGAATCCGAATCCCGGCGACCTGGAAGGCTTCGGCACGGATCTGACGGCGTATGAGACGGGGCAGCGGAGGGGAGCGATGGCGAGCCTTGTGCTGGTGCGCTGACGAGCTTGGGAGCGGGGTGATTGGCACGTTTGGGGAGCACGAGCGTGATAAGACGCGCGGTGAGTGGATAGCATGGGCTGGGCCTGCGCAGGTGTGTCGACTGGAGCTTTGGTCCAGCAGGTCAAACTACGAATGGCAGGGGTTGTGATGGCGTTATGTGACGATCGTGCTTTGGAGGGGAGGGCAGCCCGTTCCTGGCTGCATGCCTGGCGCAGCTGGCTGGTAATCAAGCACGTTCAATGGATGCGAGAGACGCGAGAGGGGTGGGGGTGGGGTGCGCCAGGGCAAACAAGGCAAGCAGACGCACATGGGCTGCGGTCTCTGCCTGCGCCCCGCTCCTCTCCGCTGCTCTCCCCAATGCCCCTCCGAAGCGCGCAGTGCGCCCCCACGTCATTTCCAACATGCGAGCCAAGTTCCCTGACGACATGAGCTTGAGTACGAACACCCCGCGACCAACTCGGGCATTACCGCGTCGACGTCTACCTGGGCCTGGCCTGGTTGGATGCTATCATGGCTTTGCCTGGGTGACGGGGGTGGCACGCTGTCCAGACGCCGGCGGGTAGAAGGGCCAGAGGGTGAGCCCGAGACAGCTGCCACAGAGGGCTGAGACTGAGCAGACAGCCGCGGAGCAACAGAAGTTTGGGCGCAGCCATCTGCCTGTTGCCAGCCATCTGCCACGAGGGCGGGGGCGGAGGCAGTTGGCAGTTGGGTGCATGGGAGGCGGAAGACGCGGCGAGCACGCCTTCGGCTGTTGATTGACCAAGCGGCTGCTGACGGCTTGAGTGGTGGCATGGAGCTGTGGTGGTGTGCTTGGATTGCTGCCCCGTTCAACTCACCCTGGGCCTGCTGGGCTTTTTTTTGAATTAGTCCCGTCGTTCCACCAGCATCCACCGATCTCACCCTACAGACCCTCTTCTGGGCCCTGGATTGGCTTGACATGGCCTGGCATGGCCCCTGCCTCGCTGGAAGGCCCCATGATCCCATATATTCCACCAACTCGAGCCTCTTCCCACTTCTTTCTCCCATCCTCTTACCAAAAAGCAACCATGTCCGTCAAGAGCGCTGTTCTTGGTTACCCCCGGTGAGTAATCCAGCAGTGACTGCCCCTAGAGTGTCCATGCTGACTCTCCAGTGTTGGCATCAACCGTGCCCAGAAGAAGGTGATTATCTTGTCGGCCGTCCGGGGACCTTCGTCGCTGCCGAGCTCCGTACTAACTCTTCACAGGCCACCGAGGCCTACTGGGCCGGCAAGATCTCGGAGCAGGAGCTCCAGACTGCTTCGCAGGCTGTCCGCAAGGAGCGCTGGGATGCTATCAAGGCCGCCGGTGTCGACATCATCCCCTCGGGTGAGTAGCAAACGCAGGACGGTTTCTCAGCCTCCTCTGCATGCTGTCGCGCTGTGCTTTTGCTAATCAAACAAGGAGACTTCACATTGTATGATGGCCTCCTCGACCACTCGTTCAACTTCAACGTTGTTCCGGAGCGCTTCACCAAGCAGGGCCTCTCGCCCATCGACACCTACTTTGGTGAGTAGTTGAATGAGAGCCGAAAAGTGGCCGTGGAGGTCCCGCCGGGCGGACGCGGGGGCCCGGTGGAGGTTTTAGGGTGCAGGGCGGCTAGATTTGGAACCCTCGACTAACATATCCCAGCCATGGGCCGTGGTCGTCAGGACCGCGCCAAGGGTATCGACGTTGCCGCCAACGAGATGGGCAAGTTCTTCGACTCCAACTACCACATTGTCAAGGTCGACCACGCCCCCACCACCGAGTTCAAGCTCGCCCGCAACCAGTGGCTCGAGGAGTACAAGGAGGCTAAGGACCTCGGCATCGAGACCCGCCCCGTTCTCTTCGGCCCCATCACCTACCTCTCGCTCGTCCGCGCCTCGCGTGACGCCCCCGCCGACTTCAAGCCCCTTGACCTCCTCGACAAGCTCGTCCCCGTCTACGTCGAGGTCCTCAAGTCGCTGAAGGAGGCGGGCGCCAAGTCCGTCCAGCTCGACGAGCCCATCCTTGTCACCGACAAGGCTGAGGCTTTCGGCGACCTTTACAAGAAGGCCTACGCCGAGCTCGCCACCGCCGAGCTCCCCATCACCCTCACCACCGCCTACGGCCGCGTTGGCAAGTCGCTCGACTTCCTCAAGGAGCTCCCCATCGCCGCCCTCCACCTCGACCTCAACCGTGAGCCCCAGCAGCTCGACGCCGCCCTCGAGGCCCTCAAGTCCACCGGCAAGGGCATCGAGCTTGGTCTCATCTCGGGCCGCAACATCTGGAAGAACGACCTCGCCGCCTCGAAGAAGCTCGCCGAGAAGGCCGTCGCCGCCCTCGGAGCTGACAAGGTTGTTGTCTCGACTTCGTCGTCGCTCCTCCACACCCCCATCTCGCTCAAGGTCGAGACCAAGCTCACCGCCGAGCAGGTCGCTTGGCTCGCGTTCGCCGACGAGAAGTGCGAGGAGGTCGCCACCCTTGCCGCCGCCCTCAACGGTGAGGAGAACGAGGCCTTCCAGAAGAACACCAAGGACATCGCCGCCCGCCGCGAGTTCGAGGCCACCTCGGACTCGGCTGTCCGTGACCGCGTCCAGGCCATCACCCCCGAGATGAGCAAGCGCAAGTCCGACTTCTCGGTCCGCTCCAAGGTCCAGGCCGACGCCATCAAGCTCCCCAAGTTCCCCACCACCACCATCGGCTCGTTCCCCCAGACCAAGGAGATCCGTGTCGCCCGTGCCAAGTTCGGCAAGGGTGAGCTCACCAAGGAGCAGTACGAGAAGGCCATGGAGGACGAGATCAAGTCGGTCGTCGACATCCAGGAGCGTCTTGACCTTGACCTCCTCGTCCACGGCGAGCCCGAGCGTAACGACATGGTCCAGTACTTCGGCGAGCTCCTCAACGGCTTCATCTTCACTCAGCTCGGCTGGGTTCAGTCGTACGGCTCGCGCTACGTCCGCCCCCCTATTGTCGTCTCCGACATCTCGCGCCCTGCGCCCATGACCGTCCGCTGGTCGTCGTACGCCCAGTCGGTCTCGAAGAAGCCCATGAAGGGCATGCTTACCGGCCCCGTCACCATCCTCAACTGGTCGTTCCCCCGTGCCGACGTCTCCAAGGAGATCCAGGCCAAGCAGCTCGCCCTCGCCCTCCGCGACGAGGTCGTNTGGGCCGTCGAGTCGTTCCGCCTCTCGACCTCGGGTGTCGAGGACAAGACCCAGATCCACTCGCACTTCTGCTACTCGGACTTCGACGACATCTTCCCCCACATCCAGGCCCTCGACGCCGACGTCATCTCGATCGAGGCCTCCAAGGCCGACCTCAAGCTGCTTGACACCTTCAAGCAGTTCGGCTACAAGAACGACATCGGCCCCGGTGTCTACGACATCCACTCGCCCCGTGTCCCCTCGGAGCAGGAGATCAAGGACAAGCTCGCCGCCTTCGTCAAGGTCATCCCCGCCGAGCGCCTCGTCGTCAACCCCGACTGCGGTCTTAAGACCCGCGCCTGGAAGGAGACCGAGGAGTCGCTCACCAACCTCGTCAACGCCGCCAAGTGGGCCCGCGAGAACCTCTAAGCGACTTCGCCTCGCATTATAAAAGTAACACCATCATCACCGTCATTGCATCATAGGGATTCAACAGCCTCCTACCCCTCCATTCCCATCATCGAGATACCCGTTTGTGCCAACAGCCGTTGTTGAAAAGAAGGCGGGAGAAAGAAACCAGTAGCAGTAGTGTGCAGTAGTAGTAGTAAAAATGAAAGCCTGTTCAACCGGCACCACCTGGGGCAAGAGATGGCGAGCGATGAGACTGAGAGATGGAGAGAGCGACAAGGAGAGGTTGAGTTGGTGGATGAGGATGAGTGTGTGGTGG
This sequence comes from Cutaneotrichosporon sp. PK4640, assembly GCA_023630115.1. Taxonomy (NCBI): domain Eukaryota; kingdom Fungi; phylum Basidiomycota; class Tremellomycetes; order Trichosporonales; family Trichosporonaceae; genus Cutaneotrichosporon; species Cutaneotrichosporon sp. PK4640. The sequence continues at coordinate 57,776 of JAMALN010000141.1, forward strand.
GCAGTCGCGTCACCCATCACCCAACCGGTGGTGCCTGATCGCCGGAAGGAAGGTCGCGTCCAGTTTGTTGTTGCACTTTCAACCATCACTCACCTTCCTCGCATTCTTCCCAGCGTTCTCTACCATCCCAACCCTCTCACTCTCTAGATCATGCCTTAATGTCGTTCGCCTCCTTCCCCATCGAATCCTTGGGCCTCAAGCAACATTATGCTACCGCCTGTGCACGAGGTGAGTCGGTTGCGATTCCAGCTCGAGCCCCTCCAGATAGCTGACAGCAGCCGGCCTCGCGACGGCGAGCGACGTCCTCCTCGCCACCCCCGCCGACCTCTCGAAGAAGCTGCGCAATGCCTCGGGCGTGCCCATCCAGATCCCCGATCTCGTCCAAGCCGTCGCGCAGGCTATCAGCCCACAAGCGCACACGGCGGCATCGCTCCTCACCCCACTCGCCGACGTCGAGGAAGGTGTTGTCCCGACGTTCATCTTGACGGGGGACGCGGCCCTTGACTCTATGCTCGGCGGTGGCGTACGCGTGGGAGCTATCACCGAGATCACCGGCGAGAGGTGAGCTCTGGAGCTTAGTTGGAAAGCTGACATCAGTGCGGCAGGCAAGAGCCATCTGACCCTCTCGCTGGCCGTGGCTGCGCAGCTCCCGCCACCACTACCGTACGTGGAGGAAGAGGAGGAGGAGCCACCTCTCCCCGCCCCATTCGCCTCCTCCGGCACCATCATGCTCACGACCGAGCGCATCCTCGCGACGTCCCGTCTCGTCGAGCTCGCCGAGGGCATGAGAGCCAGCATCGACGACCCACCGCCAATAGAAGAGATCCTGGACAACATCCACACGTCCCGCGTCGGAGACATTGACGCGCTCGAGCACGCGCTCGCCTTCGCCATCCCGCCCATGCTCGCGCAGAGACGGCTCGAGACGTACTCACCCCTGCTTGGCGAGCGCATCGCCTCACCGGAGGACAGACCAAGGAGACAGGGCAGAGGGTTCAAGCCGATCCGCCTCCTCATCGTCGACAGCATCACCGCGCTCCTCCGCGGCAACGCGGAGACGGAGCGCTCGAGCTCCAGTCTCACCCAGCGCTCGCGCTACCTCTGCAGCGTCGCGGACAGGCTGAAGGCCCTCGCGGTCGAGTACGAGCTCGCCGTCGTTGTCGTCAACCAGGTCAAGGACGTGTTTGCGCCAGGCTTCGGCGTTGGCCTCCCCATCACCTCCAACTTACCCGGTGTGAGCACGCTCAACGGCGCCGAGGGCGTCACGAGACTCACCACCTCAGCCGCCCCGTCGTCGCAGGCGAGTGAGGTCGACGCCGCCCTCCCGCCCATGCTGTACGCGACGCAGGCGAGACATTTCTCTGGCCAGAGCTCCGGCGTCGCGAAGGAGGCCGCGCTCGGCATCGTATGGGCCAACGCAATGAACGCGCGACTCATGCTCTCGCGCACCGGGCGTCGGCGCAATGTGTCCGACGATGACCTGCGCGGTGTCAAGCGCGCACGTAACGGCCACCCACCACCACCCCCGGTTCCAGAACGAGACGAGAAGGAGCTCTTGCGCCGCTTCCACCTCGTGTTCTCGCCGTACGCGCCGCCCGCCATGATCGACTATGTCATCCTCGGCGATGGTATTCGCACCCTCCCGGCATCCCTGCGCCTCATGGACCTCGGCCCTGCCATCCGCCGCCGCGACGCCCGCCTGCGCGCCGCACTTGAGGAGCCGCTCCTCGACGAGATGCCTGGGCCTCATCTAGGCTCGGACATCTACGACGAGATGGACATCCCGCCCGAGCTGTGGGAGGGCCTTGACGCCGATGTCGAAGACGAGGCGCCATCCTCTCCTGTCGCTGTCGGTGTCGTCGATTAGCAAGTTGTCAAGACTCCCTGTAGCTGCAAGTATCGCAAGTAATGTACAAATAGCATCGTACTGGTCATCTCTACGATCACCTCGTGGTCTCCTGGACCTCCTGGGCCTCCGAGACCTCGGAGATACCCAGTATCCTCCTCAGTTCGGTGTCGACCTCGCCGATCGAGTCGACGCTGACCCTTTGGCGCTCCTCCCCAGCCCTGCCAGCCTCTGTGCGACCGCTGCTACTGCCCCGCCCTGCCCCCTCCGCCTGTGGCTTCACCCTCTCCCCATTCCCCTCTCCATTCCGTTCTCGTGTCCCCGCCGTCCCCTCTCCCGCCACAATCCTCGCCCCCATTCTCGGTGAGCCATCCCCTGTCAACGACCACTCGCCGAGCGCGGTGTACGCCACGCCACGCTCGTCCGTCCGCGAGACGTATAGCACCAGGCTGGTGACGGGGATGCGGAAGCGCGCCCGCGCTCGCACACGCTCCGCGCGTCTAGCGAGTGTGAGGTGGGCGCTGAACTCTCTCTTGTCGAAGGGGACGCCCTCGGCCTCGAGCTCGGCGGCCAGCGCCGCTGCGAGGGTGTGCGCGGCCAGCGGGTTGGGCGGATAGTCGGTGCTGCGCGTCGATGATATGGAGGTGAGGGTTGTCTCCGTGAGGGACGGTGACGATGGAGGATAGCTGGTGGAGGAGATGGGAGAGATGGGGGAGATGGGGGACGTGGCGTGTGACGACTCGGGCGACGTCGAGGGGATGCGTATTGGGGCCGTGTCTGTTGGATGTGAGGACACCGACAGGCGCTGGAACCGGCTCAAGCTAGGCGGCGTCTTGACTGGTGGGCCAGAGTTTGAGCGGCGGCGGAAGCGTCCCTCGCGCTCGTCGCCGTTTGCGCTCGGTGCGAGGTGCAGCACGCCGTTGCGCCAGCAATTGACGCGGTCGAGGACCAGGTCGCCGCGCGCCTCGCGGGCCGCGACGCGTGCCCCGATCCGCAGGAGGGCCGGCACCTCGTCCCTTGGCACGTCGCCGAGGAACGCGAGCGTGACGTGCATGTTGGAGGCGGGGACGGGGGCCGCGACGCGCGGGAGGCGCAGGGCGTCGCGCCACCCCGCGATGCGTGCCGCCAGGCTCGGGGAGAGGGGCACGGCAAAGAAGAGGCGCATGTGCGATTCGGTGATGCGGTCGGTGGACATCCTCCGATGCGGATCAGATCCGCGGCTGTTGGCCGTTGATCAGCGGCGGCGGAGGCTTCTGGCGATCCCGGATCAGAAGAGCCGTCTTGAACGTGAACAGTTGAACGTCCAACACGTCGATGTGATGGAGTGCGCGCGGGTGCGCGATGCGCCGGTTCGTCCCGAATTTGTGTAGTGTGCGATGCCAAGCGACGTCGGCGGTGAACATTCCGTATCGACTCTTTGCACGGACGTCATGACCCTCATAGCGCCCGCGCCACCGTCAGGTGTCCGCTATCTTGACCCTCACAACAAAGAGACGGTGACTGCCGCATAAACTATCTGCAGCTTTGGTGACCCCTCTCGATGCTCTCCGGCCTTAGCGAGGGAGCCTTAGCGAGGGAGTCTAGCGGTCGCGGTTGCATCATCGACCGTCCCTCGCTAATCAGTCCGCAAACAGCCCCCGTCAGCCTCACGCTGAAATGCCATGTACATGCGCTGACCTCTAACTATTTGCCACTCGGAAAACTACTGATGCTCGGGTCTACGCCGCCACGGGCTCCTTCTTGTCCTCCTTCTTGCCCTCCTCAGTGGAAGCCTTGGCGACCGCGACCTCCTCCTTGACGGCCGGGGCGCTGGGCGCCGAGGGCGCATCGAGGGCGGCGGTTGTGGCCGACGTCGTGGGCGACGTCACGGGCGAGACGACCGCACCGTCCTTGGCGGGGGGCGCGGGGCCGTCCTTGGCGACGGGGGCGGGCGCCTGCTCGCGCAGGGTTCCGACAGCGGCGCGGGCCTGCTCGCCGATCGCGCCGCCAACCTGGACGGCCGCCTGGCCTATGCCGCGCGCGGCGATGCCGGCCTGCGTCCACGACTCGGCGGCGGCGGCCTTGAAGTCGGCGGGCTGCTCCTCGGGGTGGAGGGGGGCGGGGGCGCGAGTGCCGGGCGCCTGGGGCGCCGAGGTGGGAAGCGTCGGCTCGGGGGCTTGGGCGCCCGTGAGACGGCCGACGAGCCACGACGCGCCTCCCATGACGCTGCTGGCGAGCGACTCGCCCCAGCCCGACTTGGGGCCCGTGATGGGGCCGTCCGTCTCGTACTCGTCGTCGACGAAGAGCACCTTGTCCTCCCACGCGTTGTGGGCCTTGAGCTCGGCCTCGAGCGCGCGGCAGCCCTCCTCTGTCCGCTCCCACGCCTCGGGGGACACGCTGGTGTGAGCGAGCACCTGGAGACAACTCACGAGTCGGTCATGTCGATGCGCACCTGGCCGATGCTCTGGCCGCCCTCGGGTGGCGCGGGCGTGAACACAAAACTGGGGTGCTCGTTCTTGCTGCGGATGCGCTGGACGGGGCTGTTCTTGGCGACGACAAAGGCCGACGAGCCGACGCTGAGCGTGAGGACGTCCTCCTTGCGCGTGGGGGGGTCGGCGGGGAGGAGGGTGAGGTGGAGGTCGCCGTTGGCCATGGGCACCGGGGCGGCGCCACGGGCGGGGAGGTGGAGGGCGACGGTGCCCGGGATGGTGACTAAGGAGGTCATTGTTGTTGTTGTTGCGAGGGGGAGAGAGTGGTGGGAAGGATGAGATGGCGGAGCGGAAGTGGAGGTAGAGGCTCCCCCTTTGACCCCGGCCTCTCAGCCATGCGCTCATCGTAATGTGCAGTCTCTATTTCTGCCTCCGCTAAAGGACCGTGCTAATTGGGGACCCCGCATTCTAATTGAGTTGCCGACTTGCCTCTTTCGGCTAGCAACTCTCACAATGTTGCGTCACTGGGCGACCCATGCTGACCAGCAGTTGCCTGATGCCTGGGTATGCTTTGCGGTCATGGACACTTTCTGACCCTTCTGACCCGCTCTGCCGCCCAAAGTCAAGACCTTCGTCTGCCGTTAAATAGCCTGGTAGATCGACTCCCGCTCCATCGATCCCCACCTCTCAAGAAACCGCATGGCCCTCCGCCCATCCGCCATCCTCAACTTCCTGCGTCCGCTCCAGCCCCGCATCCGCACCCGCACACTCGCCCTCGCACCGCTGCTTCTGCCAGCTCTCATCCCCGTCTCCCTTCGCAGCTTCTCATCCACCCCTCCCACCATGGGCGTCACCGACTGGTCCAACCCCAAGGGCGATGGCAGCTTCAAGCGCCAGGTCTCGGCGTTCCGCGACCACATCGAGAAGGACGGCAAGTTCCCTCCTGAGAAGGGTGAGTCCTCGAAGGGGTGGCAGTGCTGATGGCAGGACGCTACCACCTCTACGTCTCGTACGCGTGCCCGTGGGCGCACCGTGCACTGATTGTGCGCCAGCTCAAGGGCCTCGAGGACTTTATCGGTGAGTCTGACCCAGGCCCGGGCCCGAGGCGGACGGGCTTGTCCGGCCTCCGGGATCACATTCCACGAGCGGACGACTGATAGGAGACGTCTCGGTCGTCCACCCCCACCTCCTCGAGGGCGGGTGGCACTTTGTCCCCTCGTCCAAGGAGAACGAGACGCCCGCCCCCTGGAGCGAGCACAGCAGCGAGACGTTCCCCTCCGCGACCATCGACCACCTCTTCAAGTTCGACCACCTCTCCCAGGTCTACTTCAAGGCCGAGCCCAACTACGACGCGCGCTACACCGTCCCCGTGATCTTTGACAAGCAGGAGGGCACGATCGTGTCTAACGAGTCGTCCGAGATCATCCGCGACCTCACCCAGGCGTTCGACGAGCTCCTCCCCGCTGGCAAGGGCAAGGACCTCGACCTGTACCCCGAGGAGCTGCGGGGCGAGATTGACGCCCTCAACGAGTGGGTGTATGATGGTATCAACAACGGCGTGTACAAGAGCGGCTTTGCCAGCACGCAGGAGGCGTACGACAAGGCCGTCAAGGTCCTCGCCGACAGCCTTGACCGAATTGAGGGCGTGCTCTCCGACGGCCGCGAGTTCCTCGTTGGTGGCCGCCTTACCGAGGCTGACGTTCGCCTCTTCACCACCATCGTGAGCTTGCGAAGCCACTGTGGTAGCTGACAGCAGGTTCGCTACGACCCCGTCTACTACGTCCACTTCAAGTGCAACTGGGGCATGAGTGAGTTCGTCGAACGGTCGCAAGCTGACGCCAGTCCGCCACGACTACCCCAACCTCCACCGCTGGGTCCGCAACCTGTACTGGAACTACCCCGCGTTCAAGGACACGACGCACTTTGACCGTGAGTTCTCAAACACCAACCTCCACCTTGAACGTTGGAGTGGAGGCAGCGGGGGCAAAAATGCTCCCGTCGGCCTCCACCTCCACCTCCACTTTCGACATCCACCACTTCTACACCATCTCCCCAGTCGTCCAAGTCGCTACAACTCTTCTACAACGTCGCGAGAACGTTCCCAGCTGACACGGAGACATCAGGGAGCACTATTTCTTTAGCCACAAGCAGATCAACCCCTACCGCATCGTGCCGTTCGGGCCCAACACCGACATCGAGCCGCTTGACGGCGATGGCAAGCGCAAGGCCGAGGGTGAGGGAGGCAACGTCGCCAAGGCGGCTAAGAAGTAAATGGGCTCCGGTAGCGACATATTCAGCCGACAGAGACATGTATAGTTACTCTAACTGGCTCTCATCTGGCTGGGCTCGCCATCTAATAGGCAACTCACGTTAAAGACTGGGCGAAGTTGCCTCAGTTCTGTGCTGCAGAGCTTGCTGTTCGACACCAAGACCAGCCCGCCGCTCACGGCGGTCGAGCTCGGCAGCCTGCTGGCCTGCTACGTCCCCTACTTTGTCATCCCGCTCATGATGGCCGTCGACATCGGCTCGCGCATCACCAAGGTCCTCGGCGCTGTTTCCCGGTTTGGACTCCAAGTCGGCCGCTGTTAGGTCCACCAGCGTCGTCACTGGATTCCCCAGGCTCGCTGATGTGCCTGGGGGATCCATACTGACTCTATCTCGCCGTGGTTGAAGTGACAGAGCTCGTAGTTGCGGGAGATCGCATGGGGGAACGTAGCGAGGTCCAACTGGTACCCTTCTGAAACTCCCACCACTTGCACACTTGTCTCCCTGCGCCATCAGTTGACAGTACAATGACATCGACGGCGGCCAGCGCCGTATCAGAATCTAACGAGAGTGGGCCACATCGAGCGGGCTAGTAGGCACACGGATCCACTCCGCCGGCTCGTGCCGGAGCCACTCGGCGGGCGTCTCCTCGTGGTGCGAGTTGATCGACGCGGACCCGAGGTGGTCGTCGTCGTCCTGGACGGCGCGCCGCCCAAACAGGGCGAGAAGGTACGCGAGCGCGGCGACACACGTGCGCCACAGCGCGTCGAACGCGCCGCGCCGCGGGCCCGCGTACTCCTTCCACACGAGGCTTGGGGGCTTCTCCTCCCGCATCTGCGGGTTGGGCATGTGGTGCAGCGACCCCGAGCCCGCGACGGCGGGGTAGTCGTACACGCGGCTCGGCTTGGGCGGGGGCGGGGTCGCCGGCGCCGGCCAGGTGGTGGAAAGGGGCGGGGTCGGCGGCGGGCCGGAGGGGGGCGCGCGCAGCGGCGGCCGGCGCGGTGGGAGGGGCCAGGGGCCGAGGGCGCGCTCGGCGCCGTCGTCGTCCCGGAGCACGGCGTAGATCGAGGGCCGGGGGCGCACGGCGTGGCGCTCCGTTTGGCGCTCGGGCTGGCGCTCGTGCGTGTCGTCGCTGGCGCTGCGCTGCTCGGCCGAGACGGCGGCGTTGACGCCCAGCCACGCAGCGACGCGCCGGTCCGACTCGGTGAGGCTGCCCGAGTGGTTGAAGCTTGCGTTGGCGGCGATGTGGCCCGAGAAGGAGACGTAGGAGGGGGACGAGCGGCGCGAGGACGGCGTCGAGCTCGAGATGGTCGCCGGCGGCTGGAGGAACGAGGGTGGGGGCGCGGACGCGCGCGTTGCCGGCGGCGGGGGCGGGGTTGGGAGGCGCTGCGAGGCGGCGGGAGTCTTGGAAGCTGGGGAGGCAGGCTTGGGGGTGGGGGAGGTGGGCTTCTTC
>JAMALN010000142.1:0-56319 GCA_023630115.1 Cutaneotrichosporon sp. PK4640
ACCTGGCGCAGCTGGTTCATCAGCCTGGGATCTCCCAATGCCTGAAGACGCATCCTCTCAAAGTCATCATCGGAGGTCGACGACGCTCCTGGCGTTGCAGGCTGGAAGGGACGGTGGTCGCTGAGGTCAGCGCATGACGAGTGAACGAGCGGTACCTGAAGGTGAGGAAGAGCGTGGCACTCTCGCCATTGAGGCCATAGCTTGCGAGAGACTTCTCTGGAGAAGTGAGTGCCACCCCCGAGTCTGTGGAGAGCGTCTGGTTCTCTACAGGCGCGCCAGTCTGGCTTGTCAGCCACCACTTTCCTCGTGTCGTGCACCAACCTCGGCCTCCACGAGCGCTTTGACGTCGCGAATCTCCATGGACGGGTCCACTTCGTGCTCATACACGCTTTCGGGTGCGATAATTGTGAGGCGCATGTTGTAGAATGGATGAGAGGGAGGAGGGAAGGAGAGAGGGACCGGTGAGAATGAGCCAGGTTGCACCCAACAATGGTTGATCGACCTCCACCTGGTGGATTGCTTCCGCCCGTGCCACACACTAGAACGCCGTAGACCCTTCCGCACCGTGCACCGTCGCTCGCACCCTGCCCAACTCGGGTGCATCTTTCTTTCTTGTTGCAACATTGCATCAGACGACGACGCCTTTGCTCTCCTCCATCGCTTTGGCTGTCTCTCACCCTCTCGTCCTCGTGACACTGATGGGAAAAGGTGCTACGAGTGAGCCTTCGGAGCCGGGTCTTGAGTACGCCTTGCTCTTTCTTGTGGGCCGGGCGTAATTAGACAACGGTACAAGCAAGCAAGCAGTCTATCCTGATTGACATCTCAGCATAGAGAGGCGAGAGGTGATGGAGTTCTGGCTGGGGGTGAAGTTTGAAGAGGCCAGCAGCGGAGGCCACCGCCACCGTAGAAGGCTGGTACGCACTTAGATCCTGCCTGAGCATCGCTTGACTCGTCCAGTAAAGCCTCCATGCAATGCATCCGTCCCATTGTACACTTGCGCCTCCATATTGCGTTTTCTGCTCTTGAACGGCATCGCGGGCGGATTAAAGCTTGCCCTTGAGCTCGTCGTACGCCTTCTGGATGTCCTCCTTGGAGAGCTGGGGTCAGTGCTACCTTCGACCTCTGCCGCACCCCCTGAACTGATGCTGTTAGCGACCTCTCCCACAGTGGGGCCGCTGCACTTACTTGGCCAACCAACAACGAGGCCAGCCTTGTCACCAGCGTCGGCAGGCTTGGGAATGTAGTGGAAGTGAACGTGGTCAACCTCCTGGCTCTGTCAGCGCGCGTGCTCCAGGAGCATCTTGGGTTGAGACGAACCTGGTGAGCGGGACGGCCGTTGTTCTGGTGGTCAGCACATTGCTTTGTTCCCTTCTCACCTGGAGGATGTTGTAGTTCTCGTTGCCCTGGGTTCGTTAGCTTGCTGGGCCGCTGTCGCTCTCACGGAAGCCTTGGCGATCTTGGTAAGGGCAGGGAGGATGTCGCCCATCTGGTCCTCGGGGAGGTCAGTCAGCTTTGCAGCATGGTCTAGACAGTCAGCATGACGCCGGATCTCGAGATCTATGCGACCGCAGGCCCCTCAGAGTCATAGGGCTGCCCACGAGAGATTCTCACACTTGGGGATGACCAGGCAGTGTCCCTTCGCGATGGGGCCGATGTCCATGAACGCGAGCACCGTCTCGGTCTCAATGAGCTTAAAGCTTGGCGGTGTCAACTCTGGGTGAACGTACATTAAGCTGGGACTCACCATGGGATCTCGCCTGCACGGGAGAAGCGTCAGAACAGTGCACAATGCCAGTCCCAGAGCAGTCACACACCCTTCACGATCTTGCAGAAGATGCACCTGAGCGTGTCAGAGGGAGATGGGCTATGTTAGATTGCTGTATGCTCACGAAGCCAGAGAAGCCATCTTGGTATGTGTTTGCGGTTGTTGGTGAGTAGTGTTGAGACTCGGGAAAGGTGAGTGCCGGTGACGTCGTGCCCACCCCAGCTTGGGTTGGGTGGAGGTGCCAATGCCGACCGTGAGAGAGCGGAATCGATGTGGAAGCCAATGACAGAGCCCTCTGCACTTCGGCCGACGATTCGGGTCCGCCCACCCGAAATGTGGATTGAGATGAGCTGAATGGGTGGAGATCACCAGAGATAAAGGTCAAGAGGCGTCTGCATCAACTCGCCGATTCCACTCGACCGACCATGCCAGACTACACGACGTCTCTCACCAACCACACCACCGAGAACTACCTCAAGCATGCCGACTTTGTCTTCTCGGACAAGCATGCCTCGCCGATCCTTAACATGCTGAACCCTCAGCCGGGCGAGGCGATCGTTGATCTCGGTGCTGGCACCGGCCAACTCACCGAGAAGATCAAGCTCGCAGTTGGCGAGTCGGGTACTGTCGTGGGAGTCGACTCGAGCGAGGACATGGTAAGACTTCACTCTGGCTAGGGATACAGGATGTAATTCTGACAGCAGCTTAAGCACGCCAAGATCAATGCCAGCAAGCTGGGCATCCAGTACTTCAAAGGCGACGTCCAGGACCACACCTCTCTGGACCCATCGCTCGAGGGGAAGTTCGACGCCGTCTTCTCCTCGGCCACGTTCCACTGGTGCAAGGCCAACCCCGCGGGCGTAGTGGAAACAATGAAGTGGCTTCTAAAGCCTGGAGGCCGCGCTGTCTTCGAGTTCGGTGGCTTTGGAAACACGTGAGTCGATGTCGAGGAGTCGTCCTTTGACAGTCCAGGGTCGGTGTTCGCGGCGCTCTTCATGAGGTGGTTCGCCGGCATGGCGGCAACCCTACCGAGGTGGACCCATGGTACTTCCCCACAGCTGAGCAATACAGCAAGGTCAGTCACTTCTCCGAGCGTTGAGCAAGAGGTTGACGGACAACAGCTTCTGGCCAAACACGGCTTGACCCCAGGGCAGGTCGGCCTCTTCCCTCGTCCAACTCCCCTGTCGACTGACATGGTGGGCTGGCTCAAGACCTTTGCGCGCAACACGTTCATGGCCGCGTTCGACGAAGGGGAGGCAGACAAGATGATGGAGGAGGTGAGCGAGATGACTCGAGCGGACGCGTACTGGTGCGACTCTGCTCCTGGTGCGGGGAGGCTTGCGGACCCACCATGCGGTGAAGGCTGCCCCAGCGGGTGGGAGATTATGTACGTCCGTCTGCGTGGTATTGCTTTCAAGTCGACGTAGTCATCGTTTAGCGTCTAATGGATGTAATCAGTTCTTCTGTGGCATACCTATGGTCTCATTGCCCCATGGGGCGCCCTCGTCGCGCAGTTCTTCCCTCCACCACCGTTTCACCTCTAACCCTCTCACCATTCAAAGGTAAACAAGAGCAATACAACTACCACGGAACTTACAAGCACCTGAACGTACGTATCTCAACAACTCCTAGTCCGACCGACCTCCACAGACCTCAACCATGGTACGCCCAGCTGTGTGGTCAGACGCCGTGTAACTGGCGAGGACACTCACTCTTCACACTGCACCCATACTTCGATCCTTCCTCCCCGCCTGCATCCCAGTCAGGCCCCTCAGAACCGGGAGGGAGGCGGAGGAACCAGTCCTTCTTCGGCTCCCCGGTGCGTTTGTAAGAGTCATGTCCAGGTGAATAGGTGAACATAAAGGCTACGTAAGTGTCCGTCTTCATCCTGGACTCACATGCCCCTTTCATCTGGCATCAACAAGATGGCCTTGTCAGTCAGCAGTGACCTACCTTCCTGCCTCCATGTAGCCTGATCACAAAGCTACGCTTCTTGTCAGACAGAATCTTGTTCAATGCCAGCTTGAGCTTCTCCTCCTCGAAGGCTCCATCCCTGCCTGGTCAGCACTACCCGGGAACGATGTAGCGGGACGCACGGATCGGATTCGCCTCTTTGGCTGTCGGGGTCTGCTTGGGCTTCTTCAATCGTATAATATCCAACATCCCATAGCACTGAAAGTGAGCTCCCCATCATACACCCTGTAAGACATACGGGTTCCTCGGCCCGCTGTCACCGGATCCCCTCCCTCAAACGTCACGTAGTTGAGTGGGTGTACGGTGGTCTGGACGGCCAAGCGCGTCTCGTTCGGCTTCAAACCTGTACTGTCAGAAATCAACTGAGCGATCAGTGTAACAACACACCCATTAGCCCTTTTGGAATAGCCCAGCTTGGGAGGCCGTCTTGCACTTTCAGGCGGAGGTCGTAGTGCGGGGACGTCGCCCAATGTCGCTGGATGCACCACACATTCCTCTGGAGCAGCACGGGGAAACCTCGTACGTCTTCGACACTATACACCGGTGGTTTGGTAGGGTCTTTTTGCTGGCGATTGAGTTTGGCAAGCTGATGGAGCGTGAACATGAGGACTGTGGAGTTGCGTGGGTGGGTGAAACGACGATAAGATAAGGCAGGTGACAGCGGATTACGAGGTCACGGAAGCAAAACCCCGTTAGTCAGCCGGCCATGCCGGCCACCCGGATGGTGTATGACCGGGGCATCCGGCAATGCCGCGGAGCACCAGATGGATGATATGTCAACAACTCCAACCTTGCTCTACCTACCTATTCATCTTCTTCCCCAAACCTCTCACTTCTACTCGGCCACCCTCGCAGCGCAGCGATGACTTCTCCCCTCGCAGACCGCTACCTTGCGCGTCTCGGCATCTCCAAGCCTGAGCGCCTGGATGTCGCAGCCCTATCAACCATTCTCGAAGCCCACCTGCGCACCGTACCCTGGGAGAACGTCACGAGTTTCACCGGCGCTCCTGTCAGCATGGAGAAAGAGGAGGTGTTCTCCAAGATGCTCGAGGGCCGGCGTGGAGGGTACTGCATGGAGCATGCTCTTCTGTCGCGGGAAGCTCTTGCGGCCCTGGGCTTCAAGACCGAGGCCATTCTCGCGCGCGTGTACTTCGGCCCCACCACCGATTCCGCCATGGCGCAAACGCACTGTGCCACTGTTGTCCACATCGACGGTGGCGAGTACCTCTTCGACGCTGGCTTCGGCCGTGCAACTCCGACCATCCCTGTTCGCCTCGACGCTGGCTCGGCAGAGCAGAAAGGGCCCTTCGGTACGTACCGCGTCCGCCCCGCGGCGGAAGCGCGGGATGCCGTCGGTGCACAGAAGATGGGCGACGATGTCATCTTTGTCCTCGAATCTGGCTTCGGGGACGCCTGGGTTCCTTGCTACGGCTTCGTCCCCCGACCAGTCGTCAACGCCGACGTCATTGCGATGAACTGGTTCGTCTGCACATACCCTGGTGGACTCTTCTCCTCGAACCTCCTGTGTGCCACCTGGGGCGGCGACTACCGCGTGACGTGCTTCAACAAGCACTTCAAGAAGGTTGACGAACACGGCACGACCGAAGCAGATGTCGCCTGTCGCGATGATGTACAGCGGTGGCTCTGCACCGAGATGGGCCTGGGTTTGGACGCTACGATGGTGGATGCGGTGTGGGACAGACTCAGCAAACAGTAGAAGCATGCTCTTGTGTGAGTACGCTTCCTTCATGAGCGTTGGCCAGACAGAGCTGAGCGCTAACAACAGAAATACGCCTACTCTGTGCACAGCTAAGCCTCATGTCTAATAGCCAGATAGCCGTTCAGGTCCGTAGAGCACTTACAGTATGCACTGGCTACCCGTAGCGGCACCATGCACATCGGGATGCGGTTCTGCGGAGAGGCGACCGGAGAGGCGACCACCATTCTGAATGCAAGCGTGTGGCAACAGCCTCGAGTCCTGCTTATCGGCCAGCAACCAGCCCGGCATGTTGGCCATCGATCAATCACGGGTCGAAAGCGACAGCTCAACTCGGTACGCATCGCACAATGGACCACTTCACTGGGGACGACAAATACCACAGCCACCTACTGCCTCGACCCTTTCGACCACAGTACGTCCTGGTTGGTCGCCTTCGGCGAATGGGAGCTGCCTACAAATGCTTTGACCCTCAGCTTTGATGAGTTGCACCACTATGTACTCTACCTCATAGATAAATGTGTAGCACGGTGATCTTCTGCTAGGGTGATCGTAGCTCGAGGGCACCCAAACGTTGCCACACTTCTCTCTACGTCCTGGTTGGTCCACTTCTCTCCTCTACTGTAGGTGAATCTCCTGAGATGCGGTTAAGATTGATTGAGCTCGAGGGGCCTACAATCTTCCAGGGGTTGTGCGTGGAAGGACGATTACAGTTGGCGAGTTCCGGCACGGCAGTGGTGCACCCTTTTTCGTCATATCGTCGAGAGGCAATCCTTCTCAACCGATTGTGAACGCACTCATGATCCGTATCTTGACTCTCTATCATTGACTAACTATACGACTGAGAGGGCGAGACTTTGGACATCCTTGAGCTCGCCTCCACGAGAGACGATGTTCTCGCAACGCAGGCTTAAGTGCTTCTGATCCAGCCATATCCGCATGACCCAGTTCTAAAGTTGAATAGGTGATAACCCTCATCCTTCCTATCCAACTACACTAATGACCTTAGTCTATGGGCTGCCACACACTTCCCGGGAAATCTGCTACTGTATCTTCATCATTCGCTTATCTATGTATTGCCCGAGAGCCGCCAGAGCCGTTTTTAATGTTCCTCACACATCACTTACAGCTTCATAGAATAGTCATGCAGTGACAATGAATGCAGCTAGGTGAATGGTTTACCAGGAGACTGGGCGTTGCCCATACTCTGATAACCTGCACCCACCTCCCACCTCTCACTGGTTGCAAGCAACATAAATTGATTGCCGAGGACGGTGGATAAGGACTCCTTGAATAAGTACTCCTTTTGTACAAGACAGATCAGAGGCTTCTACTGAATAGGTGTCGCAGTAGTAACGGTGAGTGCTTAGAAGACGCTCATCCTATTCGCCCCATAGGTCGAGAAGCAGAGCTGCAGTGACTGTCTCCGGTCTTTGCACTAGAACGAAATGTGTACTGTGGGTGTTACTGCACACCAGTCCTTGATCCTTGAACGGAGGACGTTAAGGGAAAACTCCGGTACCAACGATGGGGAGCTTCGACCAGGAGAGATAGAGCTTTATCACACTGAGGCGTCCCGTGACTGAATATCTCGATGGTGCCAGAACCTCAGAACGGACAGGACCTCGGAGCTCTGGTCGCTCGGGAAGCGGATATGTCCAGCAACATCGTTTCCCCTCTCCCAGTGGCACTGTAAGAGTCCATACATGCAGCTAGTGCCCTCCTACATGATCCAGTTATATTCATTCGTCTGGATTAGATGGATGAATGACAGGCGTCTCTGCCACAATCGATCAGTGCCGAGGAGGTTCTGCCAAACTTCGCATAAAAAAGGTCAGGAGTATATAAACAGCCTGTCGGTCCCATTCCGACCAAGATGTGAGTATCATATGAAGAGTATCATGGGAATTTCAGGAGTTTGCTTCCAGCTAGGTACTGGTTGCTTCCGGCTGAGTACTGGTTGCGCAAGTGTCCCAATGCCATCTGGTCAATAGGATTATCCTATAAATAGGATTATCCTATAGTTGTCTGACTTCCGGGACCAATAACTACAACGTGTTTCGCCTGGCATTGGTACGTTGGTGCGACACCAGCACTCGCCTCATAATCATCTCCTTGAGGTATTGGATGTGAGAGTCCACTGGGATCTACAACATGAGTAGTGATACAAATTTCAACCTGAAAGCCTCTAGAAACAACGGCCATACAAAAGGCCCCAGTTCTGGTGGCTGCAATGTAAAAATGGTTGGGAGCGAATCCGAGCTGCAAAAGATACCGTCATTAATGTAAACGGTGCAGTGTTTGATTCGTTAACAGATGTCCTGCTCCTTATCAATATCGGAACGGATTCCTGTACCCACATAGCCGTTGACCGTACGTTCTCCTACTGCAGATGCGTTGCACTGAGAGTCTGACACTTTGATATATATATACCTCTACTCGTACTTCCCATGCTTCCCGTTTTACAGTGTGGCAACAGTACCACATTGCCAGATGGAGTGGGAGGAACGCTGTTCCATTCTGAGCGTCCACATTGAGCTCATTGTGGTGTACATCTCCGGTAGTATTCCGTCGGTTATAGCTAAGTTGCAGATGGTAACTTCCCGTTACATACTATTCCAAGTACAAATCGCTTAAGAAAACCAAATTGAAGAGTTCTTTTGGGAGCCTCTGTCATGCTGAGGCAGCAGGGCACAGGTGTTGTGGACGCACACGTTTTGCGATTACACAGCACTGCCTTGCACACGCTGTAAATCGACTGCGACTGCCGCTTCGTGAGAAGATTGCAAAGCTTGAAGTTGTTCAGACAAGGTGTAGCTGTGGTCCAGTATCTACACCCGTCAGCACAAGTTGCATACAAGCTACCGGACTTCGGGTTCTGGCAGCGGGAAACTATATGCCCATAGACTGTGAATGTAATCTTGCATATGGCTCTGCGATATCCCTTGATAGCGGCGCCTTGAAAGTTCAACACCCCTAATATCGAATATACAAACCCATCCTGTACCATTGGTATCGAGAACTACCAAGGAGGCCAGTCAGTTACTGTATTCTGACACCTTGGTATTCTGACACCTTGCACTTCGAATTCGGTATCAGTCTTCCTCTCTACATCTTGACAGCGGGTATGACGGAGTAACGCCAGTAACGCTGGTAACGCTCTACAGCCGTCTACACTGCCTCAAAGTATACACAGCTTACACAGCTATTGCATAGCCTTAGCAATGCTATAGTGGTGCATTACCGGTATATTCGGAAGTGCACAGCCTTCAATATTACTATATAGTTCAACTTCTTTAGTTCGAATTATGTATCGCTCTTTCTACTTCACAACAGGGTACAGACACCAGAAACGCATCCTTTTTCACACAGAGTTTTGTAGATCGAAATACAGATTCTCCTTCATACATTCACATTCACATCTCTCCAGTTCACAATGAGGAAAACATTGCTGCAAAGATTCAACAACTGCGTAAACTCGATGTGAAGTGGACAGGTTTAGTTAGGAAGCTGTCGACAGCATTGATCTGACCTCCGACATCTAGGCTCATCGTTCTTTCAAGTACATCGCTATCAGCTGTAGATTACTCCAAGATTCTTATATTATAGTAGGACAAGGTGAACAGACCTGGGAGCTGGTTGACTACATAGAGCTGTTCGACCAAATGACACCGGGCGAAAAGCAGCTGTGTCACAAACAACGGGGTGCAACGAGTAGGTTCAAAGGAGTGTGTCAAGTAGTACTGGAGCAGTGTTATAGCGGTAGAATCGGAAGCTGCGGGCTCAGAACCCAGTTGTAGCAGCAGTTACTGTAATCGGGTGAAAACCGACTGGGTCAAAAGCAACAACTGCGTAAACCCACTGGATCAGATGACTGGGTCAGAAGCAATTTGCCAGGGTGTCATTACCTGATTGGACTTGACAGGCTACACACACGCGAACAGGAGTGTTCGGCTGTGGCAATGGCGAGAAGTGCTGAGAAAAGTATACCCACATATTTCTACAAACGAGAGACAGCCGCCTTAAGGACCTGGGAACGCTCGTCTTCTTGCTTGCTAGAACTATTTCCCTTGACTGACACCTTGAAGCAAAATACACTGCAAGGCGGCTAGAGCAACCAAACTGCTTCTAATGGACATTGTGACAATGTTTATTCAAAAGGACGACGGACAGGGTTTATTCACAAGGACGACGGGACAGTGTGAAAGTAACTGACCCTGTAGGTCTGCACTTGGCAACACAGGACACTCGTTCAGCTCAAGCGAGATGCATTGGCTGGTTGCTGATCAACTAGTTCGTGGGCATGCTGCCATTAGCTGCCGCCACCCCTTCCCTCTTTCCTGATGGCTGCTCCACTTTATTCCACTCGCCGCTGTGATAGGATCATGTAGATGAAGTACAGCGCCTCCGGCCCTCCTGCATGATACAGGTACAGCGTGGACGATAGAACAACTCTTTCCACCATAACGAAAGTCATACTCTTATGCAATGTTCGAAAGCGTATACACTCCTGGAATACTCACCTGCAGGTACAGAACCGGCCCGTGAGGAACCCGTGATGTGATCTCCTCTGACCCGAGTTCGCCTCAGATGCCCTCAGAGACAAGTCTCATACATGGCTTGCAGCCAAAGCGAGTCCTGTACTCTATAGATGGAGAATACAAGGGCTTGCCGCAAACTCTGCCGCTGGTTGATCTACCCTTGGTGATTAGGACTACCTTCTGCTAAATGTCAATTGCATGAAGTGATCGACTTTTGATCCTCCCCTCTTTAGTACCCTTTGTGCGATGCCATAACTGCAATGGTTGTAATGCAGAGTCTGTTGATAGTCGTGAACAAAAACATTAGAAGTACTTGAACACATAAGGCCCTCCTGGTTTGGGGGCTCCCTGTTGAGATGCACAGAGAAGGAGTGGCACATAAGTCAACAGAGAAGAAGTGTGACTGTTACTTTTGGAGGCTCTGTAACTACCGAGGACTGCAATGCTGTGGCGCTCTGAGCAGTCTTATTCTGTAGAAGTAAGTGAGAGCTAAGGGGAATCGGACACGCATTGCGACGCTCCCTACAACAGGTGCGCTTGGAGGGAGTTTGTGAGCACAATATATCAAACGAAGCTGGAATACCACTATTGTAGTAACACCTCAGTATTGTGTGGATCGGTTCTACTCTGGCAAGCTTGATTACAGAAACTCTCTCTCCACTTCGACAAGGCCGGTATCTCGACTCATGTAAAAGCAATGCAGATTGTCGAACATGAGGACGTCAAGTCCTTGTCACTAAGCCCACCCAGCTCTACCTTACAGAACAATAACACTGCTTCAAGTGCTACGACATTGGACTGCACACTGATAAAGGGTGCTTTGCAAGTTACGCCGACAGACTTCGTATGTGATATTTGTATAGGCCGAGATATACTCGCCGTCACGTGGGGCTCTACATTGTGCGTTGTATCTTGATTTAATGGCTCTCGCTCAGCCTCTGGCTCTCCGTGTTAAGATGGAAATGAGGAAGTGGCGCGTTGTTCGAAGTACAAGGATGATAATTGGGAGTGACCGCGGTGCAACTCATTTTGAACTGCGACACCGAATAATGGCCTCGTAACAGCACGAAGCGGTGCTACTTGTAGTATGGGGGAGTATTCAAGGGCTGTGTTGGTTCTGCAGAAATGAATTCTGCCGCTCCGAGCCATTGAACATCGTAGAGTATGGTGGGATAAGAGTAGAACGACAAGGAAGAGGATAATGAACAAATCAGGTAGAGTCAAAAGGTGCATGCTCTAAGTTTCATGGATCTGCCGAGGCCCTTATATAGATAGGCTTTAGGCAAAAGACCTTTGCATCCCATTGATAAGGGGACTGCCCACACAGTCTACGCAAAGCTGGACCCATGTAACGCTCAATAATAGCGCTTTAGGCGGCGGTACACTAGGTCCAGGCCTTCGGAATGTAATGTATAGACCACAAGGGTATATTCGGAAACGAATGGCTTGCAGAACGAGGTATCTTGAAAGCGTCTCCTTATGTATCGAATGAGAGACGAAATGAGGGTATATCTGTCGGAGCAGAGCAGCTAGAAGTACTTGAGCTAGAAGTACAAGTACTTCTAGAAGTCTATATATGTATTCCTTCCAAAACACCACACATACATTGCAATTTTGGAAGGGTGCTTGTGCTGTTTATTGAGGGCGAGGAACGAATGCTGACAACCTCTTTTCCATTAAAAGCATAGTCTAGCTATGGAGGTTATGGAGGTTGCGGATTCACTATGAGAGCCAATTTGATTGAGGAATAATGCTGTCAAAGCAGAGCGGCCACCTGAGGGCAAGGGATATTGAGATTTGAACTCGCCGCAGAGATGCAAGTACATGGTGCATCGCAGGATGGGCTGTTGTTGCGCTCCAGCCGTTCTAAACTGTTATAAATCTCACGTCTCCATGGCGTTGTGCCGTGGAGAACAAGCCGCTACAATCCGTGCAAGATGAACACTGCGTCGTCAACGGCGGTCCAATGTAGCTGAGGTGGGAGTGAATATCCACCTAGAGATTCATATCAATGACAAGATACACAGATATATATATATATAGACTACTTGGTGAAATACAAAGCAGGATACCATTCGAAGTGCAAGTACAGAGGTACACCTGTAGTAGGGAGGGGTTGTGACTTGGAATACACACAGTGTGATCTTGAGTTGATCGGGGGGGTGTTTAGTTAAGAATAGCAGCTTCGTGTCGGACGCCTGCACCAACAGTTGTGGCCTCCTGCCCAGATGCCACAACGTCCTCACCTCGAAGGAGCAGGGCTGAAGATGCAATGGCTTCCACCATCATGTCCTTTTCAAAGCTACACACGCGGAGCGATGTCTTGTCAGGTGGGTCTGAAGGAAAGTCCCGAGTCTACAATGCCTGAACAGCAGCGTATTCGCCGCACTGATTGGGCTCTGCCTGCAGTTTTGGAGTTGGGTCTGCCTGCAGTTTCGGAGTTCAAGTACCACCCACATCGAATGGACTGGGCCTTTACTTAAATTAGCAAAGTTCCGTCCAGACAGGAACGCTTGAAAATCAGAGGAACATGCCACATCCACCAAACACCACATACTGAAGCATCAGTTGAACCGCTTTCCTCTGAGAGGCTTGTACAAGCAGCCAAGTACTGTACCGTTTCGCAACCGCGGTTGGGCGGCCGCAGCCTCCTGATACTTTCCGAACGAGGATTCTGTGAAAACTGTCACTACCGCCCCCTTTCGACGACAAGCAGCTTGTGTCGGAATGCGTTTTTGAGCCTGCACAGCACTCGATTACACCGCCATAACACTGCTCTAAGTACCACAGCATTGCACTGCATATACACTGCCTAAGCGGTGCTTTGTAAGTTACACAGCCTCTTTATCTGATATATATACTTCTATACTTGTACTTCGAATTATGTACCGCTCATCCTCTCTACATTTCAACAGGTTGGCCGTGATCACCCTCTGCAGACTCTTTTGGGGGGCTGATACTGTACCCACCCTTTGTATAGTGTGACACAAGCAGTTTGTCTAGTGTCACAAGTGAAGTCTGTACAGTGCCATGAGTGCAGTATGTAAGGTGTCAGCTAGCTTCAATCATTAGCTTGGTCAACACCAAAATGACTTCCTGAAGGGACGGGATGACACGACTATTGAGGAGGCGAAGTCACTGGTTGGCCTGGCTAGGTGGAACGAGGGTAAATTTGGTAACGTCCTTGGGTCGCCGGTCAAAGCTGGCACACCGCCTCTGGGGGATTCTATCAACGCGAGCAATTGTAATGCCAGAGAAGCCATAACGAGTAGTTCCCATTGACTGTGCTATGGGTGCTACCTCCCAAACAGAGCTCACACTCGCTGTCTACAGATGACATAAGCTCTCGCTCGCTTTGAAGATGTACACAACCCTCATCAACACTTCTTCAAGTACCACAACAATAGGTTGGGCATTGTAAACGGCCTGGTTAATTTCTACATGCACTTCTGTGCTTGAATATTGAATCATGTGTCAAAGTACCATTATGCAAAAGGGTCTCGATGACTACAACAATGGACTCGCTCAGACTCGAGCAACTCTCAACTTTCCACAAACTCGCGAACCGTGACGCGCCAACCTTCTGGACAATCCTCGCCTCCCCGCCCGACTGCATCATGGCCAGTCAGTTATACTCCGGACATCATGTACCTTTCTTTCTCTTTGCTGTGACTTACATACTACACTCTACAAGTTCTCATATGTGTATGGAACACGATACAACCTGATGCCATTCCATTGTGCTGGAAACTGGACAAACGTCTCAAAGTGAGATAACGTCAAGATGGTATTCTGGAAGTGGCTTGTATCCCAACACACTTTGGTGATATCGGAAGCGAGAGATAATCATTGGAAGTGGTAAGGACCTCAGGGTATGGTGTACTCCGCGATTTCGCCACATTGTGAGGTTCGCCAAACTTTAACAAGTGACTGGCTGCCAGGGCGTGATCGATGTCCACAATTTGTGACTCACGCACTCTGTGACTCACACATATAAAGAGCGGAATTCTATCTTCGAGCTGAGTCACGATTTCGGTACGAGTGAAGGGAGGAACTGTACTTACTACTTTACGTGGTCAGTGTCGTGCGTTGTCAAAGGGTGCCTCCAGTACGGCTAGTCAGCCTCCTACCCCGATGCTTGTGGTGGAGTTTGCCAACCAACTATTCTATGTTAAATGTTCGAGGAGGAACCTACACGCCCGTCATTCATTCACCCACATATTGAATTAGCCTCACCGCGTCAGCCGCCCTTTTACAACTCACCTGGTCTGGCGGGTCACCGCAATGTGGAGGTGGACACGGAGACGTACAGCATGCTTCATCAACTAACAGCCCAATGTAGCGTGTGGTGGCCTCAATCGAACGTGGGAACAGACTGGAATAAACGAAATAACACTCCACTACTCCCGATAAACGAGCCCTTGAAGCAGCTCCATTGCAGCAACTGGTCACTGGGGCAGGTGAGTTGAAGAAGCGCCATCAATGAGGTAGGGGGGTCGGCTGTTGTGGGACAATAGAGTCTCAACAGTTCCAAGGCCCCAACCAGCGGACTACATGGGCAGTGTCCCCACCCAGTGATTTACTGACATCCCCTGTCTCGTATTGGACCTGCAAGGAATCAGCGACTGAAAGCTAAACTACACTGTTGAAGCTCACGAAGTTTGCAACAGTGGATGCACCAGGTTCCACACCAAAGTGCACCACTCAGACGGGGAAGGACATTGAGGACAGGACGCCTCCTTACATTCAAAGTACTAGAGCAGATTTCAGCATTGTAAGCTTTACCGATATATGCCCTTACACGTTCGTATTACCCACTTGGAAGAGTTCCACTTCCTCAATCGTCGTGGCGTTCCAATGTAGCTGGCTAATACGGTTCGAAGCTGCAAAGTAGGAACACCTGGAACCGCCTGTTGATACAAGGTCGCCTGTCAGTGTAATCCATAGGCAGGGCATCAGTGTCGGAGCACAAGACCATGTCTCCGCCCATTCTCTGGAGCGTGTGAGGGGTTGTGTATCATGTTGTGAATAACATCGAACTTAGATCTCCCAGACAGTTGTCGGAAAGCATTGCTTGAGCCCAAACACCCTTGATTCACTCCATAGGCAGTGGCGTTGTAGGGCGGTGTAACTTAAACAGCCAGTGATCCAATATGTATGGTGTATATATATGTCTATACTTGCACTGAATTCTGTACGGTATACCTCATGTGCTCCACCCTGCCAATGGAACACTCCTCGACTATGTGAGTAGAGGAGCTCGCCAGGGGAGGGATGTTTTGGTAGGTATGCTGGTAGGTTGTGAAAGGAGAAAGACCGAACTTCGAACTGTAGCAGTTGGTACAAATATCAAAAGCTGTGCAGTTACCAATAAACAATATACAGGTAAGGCCCTGCAATAGCCATAGTAAGGTATAGCTGTGTCAGCTACTTAAGACAGTGTTGAAAGCAGTGTAGGCGGCTGTAGAAGGCTCCTAGCCTTACTAGCGTTACTCTGTCAAGCAGATCTTTACAAAAAGTAGCGGGTGTCGTAATGAACTACGGAAGTTGTAAGCCACTTTGTGTGATGTTCTCCCTGCGAACACTCTCTCAGCTGTTACCACCTATTTTGCATCAGGCGTACAGAGGAAGAGCGGTACATGATTAGAAATGTAAGTATGGAAGTAGAAATATAGGATAGTAGGACTAAGCAACTCGCGAAAGGTGCAATGCTCTGGTACCTAGAGCAATGGTATGGCGGTGTATTGGGAAGCTGTGGGCTCAAGATTACACCGCGCACCAATCTAGGCAGTCGGCCAAGTTGGTGGAGGGAAGTCTCAATACATCATTGACACAGAAGGACCCGTCAGCTGCTCCCCTTCAACTAAACGAGGGAAATACCTTCCCACAGCACTCCTACCCAGGCCATTCCTAGCCACGGTCACTTCTAGCTCCATATTAGGGGGAGGAGATGAATGCCAGATCATCCGAAACTATTGTGAGCTTTTGCCACTTCTTCAAGGGGGTATAGGCCCTGGGAACGCAAGACTTCATTACGCTGCGACTGTATTACTGCCGATTTTCAGCGCACAGCACGGAAACAAAACCCTACGATGTTGAGGGGGTGTGCCAAGCAGTCACCGTCAGTAAAAGCCAATGAAAGTACGTTTTCTGCCAACGCCACCCTAATCTTGAATCCGGAGCTCATTGTGGCCACCTTTCGCGGTGGGACTTGAATAGGTTTGGGTTTATCGAAACCACATGTGAGCGCAACACCCCGCCATTAATGCATAATGCGGATATTCACAGTTTGGGTCATCTGTCACTTGATGCTGTCCCCAGTTGGTGCTGTATCCAGCAGAGTTGGTTGGATCTTACCCATTCCTTGACTCCACCACACAAGTTTCATACCTCCTGCTACTTCGAATATAGAAACTCGTGCACTATACCAATGGGAGAAGATTGCAGGCAATGTCGCGCAATTCAGACAGTGTGAGCAGTCTTCATAATTGCTTCATAGGGTAAGACTGGCTATAGAAATCGACAGGGCTGTCCACTGTGATACCAGCAGACAGAGTTTCGAGGAGGCTTTGCATTGTATCATATATAGTCTGATACCTTGGGGTACTCCCTTGGGGTGCTCGCCACGGTTACATCAAGTTCCAAAGGGCTGCAACATGTAATCTGCAACCTCCAAGTGCCCATGCCATTTGGTATAGATGAATGGGGGGACGGTGTGCTATCTGAGTGTTGTGTTCACCGTAGAATGCGCTAGGCCGCCGCTTTCGACACAATATAATATTGTTCTAACACTGATCATCGGAACGATCAAGAGTAGACGGTATGATTCGATGCAGTCCAAAGTATAGTGGTGGAAGAATAGAAGGCCGACCACTGCACCTCAAATTTAGTCGCAGCACCAAGCAGTAGCCATTACATAGTGATGTGGCGGTTTTATACTCGAGACCTGGGCAGGTCCCGAAGCATATTTAGAATCTCCGTATTCACTCACGATCAGTCGCTACGAACAGCAATAGCACGGTCTGCCGACCTCGCTATCCAACACTAAGAATCCCTTGTTGCACTCATGATTTTCTCAGCGTAGCCCCAAAGGCTTGTGAGCTCGAGCACAGGTCGTTTCAGGGTACCAGCAATGAGGTTAGAGTGAACTGCGCGGTATGGTAGGACCTGCAGAAGAACGAGAGAACGCAACCGTATACTGCCCTCTGTCCTGAGTTTTGGGATGCGTTCCTGAACCCACACAGCACTTGATTACACCGCCATAACACTGCTCTAAGTACCACGGCATTGCACTGCAGAAACACTGCTTAAGCAGTGCATTGTACGTTCCTCAGCCTTAATATCGGATACATAGATTTCTCTACTTGTACTTTGTTTGAATCATGTACCGCTCATACTCTCTTACCTCAACACTGAGACGGGTTGGCACGGTCCCAGAGAGCAGTAGACACGCTTTCAATTCACATTAGCTGTGTGGCTAAGGTCCAGCCAGAGATGATCGATCATATTAACAAGGTAGTGACAGGTATGGCATTGATTCAGTAGAAGCGTTGAAGAAACTGGACGATATTTACCCTCCGCTGGCCGATGCTGGCCAAGATACGAGCTACGACTTCCATAAGGTATATCGGTATCGCCGTAGCTACCGGCCTCTGCTGAAACGGATACCGTTTCAATGGCATATCAAAGAGGATATTTGGTGTCCCTCTGTATCAGATACCCAGCAGCGACCTGTAGCTAAGGTTAATGTGTGCACCTGAGGTGATGGGCGGTTGGGTGGTGGCCTCCACCGGTCTCTCCACCTACAGTATGTCCACTAATTCTTCAACCAAGTTGAATCCTAACCAACCAGACAACCATTGTCAGAGTGCCCAGTGGGGACAGCGCTGTCCAGCCTTGTAAAATAGACAGGAAACATTCGGGGAGATCCTCCAGTTTCTGGCCTTAGCTGGTGCAAGTGATAGAACTGGCAGCTATGGTAGCTATGGGTTAACCTACCAGTAGCTACCGGCGGCATCTTCTTATCCAGTACCCAGCATATCATAGCACGTTTCGGGGGGCAGTTCTTAAGCCGTATCCATAGCATAGCATAGCGAAACATCGGTAGCTACCCCTCTCGCAGTCGTAGGTAGGAGAGGACATGCAGTGGAGGTTGGTAGTTGGTGGTGAAAGCTCAGTTGGGGTGCAGGGTCGTCAAATCGTCACCATCTGCGGAAAACGGGAGACGGACAAATCTATGAAAACCTCTCTGCAATTGAATGCATCGTCATTATCTCAAGGCCCTGCACTGAAGCTGAGTCGACTCTAGCTGGTTGGTCTTTGGGGTAGGTTGAGCTCATTCACTGCAGTTCTACAGCGATGTCTCTCAGGTTGTATTTCTGATCTTATCTATTGCCAACTGGTTCGCGTTAAATGTTGGGTGCCTGTCCGTTCTGGGGCAGTGGGTAACACAAGCGTTTAACCACTTGAAGTCCCAATTGAAGAACGCAGGATGAAGGAAATGATTGGGCAACGGCAGTGAGCCCTGTGAAGGGGAGGGAGGGAACGAGACTAGGAACTGTAACTTTGACAGTGTTGGTAGACAGGGCATCATGCAGAGCATGCAGAACGCGCTGCACCGCCTGCAATCCTTGGGAAGCGGGAGCCACCGTTCTCAAAGAGGATATGGAAGGTGTTGCTTCAAGTTAACCTTCCCGCACCTGCGCAATCTCCCTGATCCAAAACGATATCGTACCTCTGGAGCCACACACAGATCACACAGAGACTGGGAATTTCTATCAGAATCACCATAGCTACTGCGCTACCGCTTGTTGCCGTAATTGCCGTGGCGATATCTGTATTAAAAAGGCATAGCATGGATGATATCGGTGCCCTACTTAGTCCATTGCTACTGATATCCGCTGTATCAGATACCTGTAGCAACAGGTAGGTATGATTTAAGGTACACGCACCATGTGATTGGGGACTTGGCGGCGTCCACCAACGTCCACTGGCCTGTTCAAGTCAGTTGAAGAGTCCCACCAACAGAACCGCATCTTCATTCTGCACATCTCTTTCAACCCGTGCAACAGATACGGCTCTTCAGCCATGTGAACCAGGTTGGTAGGACTGGGAGGAGTTTTACTAAGATCACCCTCAGGTTCCTGGTCTTACAGTAGTCCCGTGCAAGTGTGGTGCTATCCTACCGGTAGCTTCTCCTTTCCTATCATATCAGCACATCTCCGGGGGCCTTTGTTATGCCGTTTAATATATCATAGCATAGCAAGATCGGGATCTACCCCTATCGCACTACTGTCGTGCACGGCGGGCATACACAAGCCGCGACTAGGCTGAGGTGCTCACTTGGGCCCAAGGCTGTCGCAATAAACAAGGGACTGAACTTGATCCATATTTGGATGCCACTATAGATATTACTAGCCTAATATATAGGATAGGCAGGAGGAGTATGGGCCGCACAGTGGCAGTGCCAGCCTGTGAGTGGCGGCAAGGCAGCGCATGACACTGAAGTCGGAGAGCGAGTGCCACAAGTGGAGGTTTACGTAATATTGTGTGGATGGATCGGAATTGCCCGCCACGGTGACATCACACAGTCCACGACTTTCGACGTTAAACCCCCCATCATCTGTCAACCACATTCTCTCATCTGCGTCTCGGCCTCGTTACATCGATGGTTGGCTGCGTTCCACGAGCACTGCAAGTGGCCTTGTTGGTTCGAGCACTTGGCCTCGCACTTCCTCACACGTTCTTTCAACCTGACGAGTTCTATCAGGCCTTTGAGCCGGCGCATGCGCTCGTCTTCGGTCACGGCTATCTAACCTGGGAATGGCGAGACTTGCCCTTGCCGCCAGGGAGCCCCGATTCCTGGTGGGCGCGAGTAGTGGTCGGAGGACGGCTTCGAGGTTGGATCTGGCCCGGAGTCTTTGTGCTGGCCTACAAGATCGTCGCAGCCCTTGGGCTCACCTCCAGTGACGCGATCGTGAGTTCTCAACCCAGAGCGGCAGGCTAAGCCGCAGGTCATGGCGCCCAGGATCGTTGGTGTCCTTCTTGCAGCTATCACCGACTACTATACAAGCCTTCTTGCGGCCAAGGTTGTCGGCGAAGGCTATGCGTCCGGAGCAGTGGGTGTTCGTTGCTGGGGATGACTGACGACAAGCTCTTCCTCTCCCTCACATCGCTGTTCAACGCGCACCTTCTCCCGCGCGCACTTTCAACCTCTCCAGAAACTCTCCTAACGACTATGGCCCTCTACTACTACCCCCTTCCCTCATTCAGTCGGGTTCAGCCCACAGCCGTTCCATCTTCGGCCTCCACATCACCAGTCGACGAGAAGCCTGCCCCGCATTCCAAGCACCAGAGGGGCCACACTTGTGGGCAACTGGACAAGGTAGAGGGACGGGATACCGGGTGAGTTCTGCAGACGGGAGGCCTGCTGACCGAAGCACGGCGTCGGATAACGTCCTGGTCGCTGCTGTACTGGCAGCCGTCTCGCTCTGCATCAGGCCGACGATGCTTGTCTTCTGGGCTTACCTGCAACTTGAGACAACGGTCATTTGCTGGGCCACCCATGGACCAGCAGCGGCGGCGGCTCTCACTGTCAAGACCTTACTTGGAGGGTGAGTCGGGAGTTCTCATCCTTCAGCTGACGTTACGAGGCTCACGGTGCTCGGGCTGTCGACGGCGCTTGACTGGGTTATGGTTGGGAGGCTCACGGTTCCTACCCTCAGCTTCTTCTACCAGAACGTCGTCCTCAACATCGCGTCCTTCTATGGCGGGACAGGCCTCCTCTACCATGTTGTGCAGTCTCTCCCCCTCCTCCTCCTCCCGATCTGGTTCTGGTGGGGCAAGGGTTTCCTCGCGGCTCTCCTTCCACGATCGGTCCGACCCCAAGCACTCAAAGACCTGGATATCACGCCAGCGCTAAGCACGCTCAGCCGGACGATCACAGCCACTATCGCTGCGCTATCCCTCTCGCCTCATTCGGAGTGGCGCTTTCTCCACCCACTGCTCCCTCAGCTCCTCCTGTTCGCCCTCCCAGCGCTGCAAGTCCACTACACACCGACCCCGATGGGCTACCACAGCATCCCTACGTCGATCCGACAATACTGCCGCCTCCCGTCGCGGCCGTTCTATCTCATTCTCCTTGCCCCAATCATCCCTTATCTGTACCTCAACTGCTTCCATGGGGCCGCCCAAGTCGCTGTAACAAACGGTCTGCGGCATGGTGACTTTGGCGTCGTCTCGTCTATTGTCGCACTCATGCCGTGCCATTCGACACCGTGGTCTAGCCACCTCGGAAGTATACCCGGATGGTTCCTCACCTGCGAGCCGCCTCTCGGCAAGCAGGCTGCGGCCGAGCACTGGACGCAGCAAGACCTCTTCTACGAGTCACCCGTCACCTACGTCCAACGAGTCTTCCCGTGGCCTCCCATGAAGCTGGGCGACGTCCCGGCCAGTATTGTCTCGAGCGACGAGCGCCTGCCGTCGCATGTTCTCCTATTCGGCGAGGTGCTTGGGAGACGGGACACGCTAGGCAACACGTCTCTGTCCGTGGAACAAGCACTCGTGAGCCGAGGATATCACGAGGCTGCGAACCTCTGGAACGGCTTCGATTTCGCCCAAGATGAGGAGAAACGTCGAGGTGGGGTGCGAGTATGGACAAGGAGTGGGGAGCGGAAGGAGGAGCTCTCCAGGGCCTAGGCCGAGGAGACCACTAGACCAGATAATAGATTACAGGCGTCTAGTGTACGCGTCTGTCTACATTTACGCCCATGGAGGTTGAGCATAGTTGTTGTATCCACAGTACTAGAGAGCATACAGGCAGATGTCGAGGAGACAGGCGTGACACGACTGACGCAAGAAGGAGCAACGCATCAAAAGGTGGGTTACGCAACCAACGTTCGCATATGTGTACCAAAGACTACTGATATTACGGCGCTGAAGGGCACTGTCGTGTTAGCTTTGCGAACGAGACAGGAGGCAGATGGGTCAGACACAGGAGGTCCTCTTTCGAGGAAGGTTCGATTCCAAGGGAGTTGTCGACATTCATGGATGCGAAGAGGGAGTCCCAAATTCATCAGGAGAGGGAGGGAATGGGAGAAGACACTCACGTCGTACATCAACAGTCCATGATCCAGTACAGCGTGCTTAGCGGGTCTTGAAGTAGTCGAGGAGGACCTGGAGGCCGGCGGTCTCGGCACCGTAGTTGGTGACGACAACGCACGAGCAGCCGACGACCTTGCGGGGCTTGCCGTCACGGTCGATCTTCGAGAGACCGGCCCACTGGCCGAGGACCTTGGCGTCCGAGACCTTGATGAGCTGGATGTTGTGCTCGGCGCAGAGAGCCTCGATGAGCTTCGAGTACTCGGCTGGGGCGTCAGCTGGCTGTCCCTCGCTTGCAACTGTTGCAGGCGTCGCTCCCTCTCCTCTGGATGCCTCGCGCCACTACATCCCTCCCAGTTCACGCAACTCACCCTCGGTGACGGTCTCGACGAGGACACAGAGGTGAGCCTCACGCTTGTCGAGAGCCTTGGCCGACTCGCGAAGACCACGGGCAAGGCCGTCGTGGATAAGGGCGGTCTGGAATCGTCAGCTCTGGATCACAAAGTCTACACCCCATCGGAGAGTCTCCCCACAGATACTCACCTTGATGACCTCCTGGAGGGCGTCCTCGACGGACATGGGGCCCGAGTTGTCGGCGACCTGCTCGACCTGCTCGACCTGCTCAACGTTGGAGGCGGTTTCCGATCCGGCGTCAGACATTTTGAATGGTCTTCTTCCACCGAGTGACTAGTGAAGTAAGGGGGAAAGTAGTTGGATAGACGAAACTCAACACACGCGAGGTTGGCCACCTCTAGCACCTCGAAATCTGGACAGAGCTCCAACGCGGAAAAAACTCCGCCGGCGTTATTTCAATGACCTTTCGTGGCTTCAACCCACGTGTTCACTTTTAGTTCCGCTTGGCCTTTCAGGCACTGTCGCGAAGCCACTGTCGCGAAACAGGCACGGATCCATTGGCTTGGAATGTCATGTGTGCCCCGCAGATCTGAAGATGCAACATCCCACGAATCCGCGATGATGAGGATGGCAGCTGACCAGCTCAGGCAGACGCTGTTCTCACGCCACACACGCCTACAGCCAGCCAGCTGGATACGCTACATTACTCTCGGCTATTACCAACCAATAGTACAAGGTTACAATATTATTCACGTCGTTGATGGTTTGCGGCCAGCAAAGGTTACATGTCAATGTCGGTTTCCGTGGATCTTGCGCAACTTGCCATGGAGACGGAGACGCACTTGGCATGGACGAACACTGAGGTGTTAGCAGGCTGCAGGGTTATAATACCTACTGCCGCAGTCGTCACACTGAAAGCCGGAACGCGGGTCTAGCCGTTTCCCGCACACCATACACCTTTCCCTCATGCGTGCCAGGGTCCGAGGCAAGAGTGCTCGTGCAAGGTTTGCAGCGACTAGAGATATTAGCCTCTCTCGGTATTAATCCTCACATGATGAGGGGATGCGCTTGGCGTGGAGCACATCGGCTGCCCCGGTGAGAGAAGTGAACCGATGTGAGGGGTGTCCATCGATGGAAGCGCGCGGGGTTGGCAGGGGCGGGACATTGCAAGCGGCCTCCTGTTCGTCCATGTCAAGTCTCAAGCTGGCTTCTCGTGGCGACTCTGGGGATGAAGGTTCATTGGGAGGTTTCTCTGGTGCTCCCTTCACCGTCCTGGTTGAACTGGCTTCTTCTTCGTCCTCGGGGTAGGTGCAAGGTATCGGCCCCGGAATGGCCAAGGAACTCGGACGAGCATCGGAGGACTCCTCTTCCGAGTTGAGAAGATCATAGGCTGTTGATGTCAGACACGTTGGGCCACCACCTAGGGACTCACACCTCATCTCACTGGCAGTGTTGTAGAAAATGTCGGTGGACTCATCTGCAAGCGTCTTGGCCGGCGAGGATACCAGGTCGAGGCTAGGGCCTGTCCCGTCGATGACGATGTCCACCTCCGCCAGAGCTTGATAGACCACCTTCTCCTCTGCGTCTTCCCTCGGAGTTAACTGGTCATCGATGTGCGCTTCCGCCTCGTCATCGCTGGAGAAGTCGAAAAGAGGCATCGCTCGCTTTCCTTCACGGCGGAAGGGCTGAGCGGAGCACTTGTAATCCGCGTCAACAGCGTCGGTGACCTTTAGTTCGATTGCTCGAAGGCGAAGGAGAACTTCAGGTAATGTTGGCCTGTCCACGGGTGCAAAGCGGCAGCACTGGAGCGCGAGGTCGATGAAGTCCGGAGGACAGCCCGGGGACGCGTGCCGCCGCACCGCGTCGGGGTCAGGCGTGAAGACCGGAGCCTGGCGGGAGTACACCTTGGCCCCCACGACGATGCGAGTCAGAATTTCGATGAAGATGATGCCCAACGAGTATACGTCGGTTGGGAGGTCAAAGTTCTCCCCCATGATGATTTCTGGACTCATGTAGCCCTGTAAAGGTGAGCGTCTGTCGGGCAGGGGTAGCTCACGTCTGTTCCGCAGTAGGTCAGGTTCCTCATCTCCTCCTCGTTGCGGGACGTGATGCGGGCAAACCCAAAGTCGCCGACCTTGATTCGATTGTTGCTCGTGATCAATAGGTTCTCGCCTTTGAGATCCCTATGGATGCACTAAGGTTAGTGTCGTCTGTCAGTTGGCTTGAGGACTCACCTGCCGAGCGTGGAGGTAGGCCACGGCACGCGCTATATCGGTGGCAAATGATAGTCGTCGACGCCAGGGGAACGGGACGGTCGAGCGGATGAGACTGCGAAGGTTTCCACAGGGGACGTATTCTGAAACGATGCTGGTGAGGTCAGCATCATCAAGCTCAGCCCGTTGGCGTACAAGACTCGACCCTCGCCACTGGGTTCTTTGCAGAGTCCGAGAAAGAGGACGATGTTGGGGTGTCGACATTCTCTCATAATCCGCCACTCGCGCTCAAAGTACTTGTGAACCTGTGGGGTCAGCTGCCGTGTTGCCGTGTACCTTACATTGTACTCGGTGGACGCATGTATCTCCTTGATTGCGATTTCCAGTCCCAAGTAGTGGCCTCCAGTCTCAGTCACAGTTCTTGCGTTTAAACTCACCCTTGTAGACGGACCCAAAGCTGCCACCGCCGATGCGATCGCCCCAGACAATGTCCTCGTACTGGATCGTTAGGCTGGCCAGCTGTGTCTGCAGGTCCTCACTGGCACGACGTCAAAGTCCATGGCAGAGGTGCGTGGGTGGGAGGCGACTGTGGGAACAGCTGTAGGAACGGCTGTGGTGACGACTGTAGGACGCGACTGTCTTCTCTCCACAGCGGCCTTGAGGTAGTCGGGCCGACAAGATCGGTGCTTCCGTTTGAGGTGAGTTCTTGTTCTTGTCGGAGACTGTAGGAGGAAGTGTGTTGTGAACCTAGGTGTCAAGGAGGGGATGTAAACAGGTGATGTTTGTGCGTGGGAGAGGAATATGAAGTGCAAACATCCAGGTCTCTCATCCTCCACATAGCTCACTGTTGACGCTGAGCCCAGGCATGACAGGGAGCGTGATGACACTGTAAGCGTAGAGGACAGGTATGCTCTCCGTGGAGTGACAAGGGTCACGCAGAGTGACCGTTCATGCGAGGGGTGCGGCACCAGTGTGGGCCATCTCGTGCAACGGAACAGGGTAGCGGATTCATTGAAGCGGCGGGTTGGGCGTGACTGCTTGACCCAGGCAGCAGCAGCACCGCGGCTGTGACGCCCTTGGAAGACGCAAACATTGCGAGTGGCGGCAAGTGGCGCCGTGGAAGACGAGTCAAGTGACAATGAAGGTGGGAAGAATGAAGAGGTCAAGATGATGATGGATCCGGTAGATGGCCTCGATCGCCCGGCCCGAACCACACGACCGGAGTCTGTGGTCGGCAGTTCCGACGGAATGTGACGATTGCGTCATGCCATGTGTCAGCCCCGCACATGTCGCCGCCCGCACATGTTGGTCACCTCATCAACCGAGTCCCGCATGCTGGTATTGCTGCTTGGTATATATTAGTCACTCTCCCCCGCTTTGCACTCGCTACGTTCCCACAGCCCTCAGCCGACTCGACAATGTCCTCCGCGAAGCCCTCGAATCCCCTGGCGCCGTTCTATCCGGACATCGGTGCCCCCTCAGCAACCTACTCGACCGAGGGGCTTGAACCGCTGTCCTACGAGCTGGACCCAGCAGGCGATGGAAAGAGCGTGAAGAATCATCCCCGCCCAGACGGCAAGCTGAGCCCGTTCTACGACACGATGTGGCAGGGCGATGGCAACCCAAACTCGAAGGCGTGGGCAGACTTCCACATCTACCACCAAGTGGGTACCCACCTTCGTCGAGGCAGTGCTAACCCTCAGCCCAACAACCCCAACCATGTCCAGTATGCGCACAAGCTGTACGAGGCAGTTCGCCGCGAGTTCCCAGAGCTGAGGGTGTACCGCGTGAGTCGACTGGTGTCGATACACAATGTCTGACAGCAGTTCTTCGAGGGCCCCTTGGGTCCCCACCCCATCCCCATGTTCGAAGTCAACGTCTTCACCCCCGCCCAGCTTGGCGCTCTCTTTACCTGGCTAATGGCGAACCGCGGGCCTTGCAGCGTCCTCATTCACCCGAACACTGGCGACGACGTCAGTGACCACACGGCGAAGGCGACTTGGATGGGCGAGAAGGTCCCACTCGACGTCGACCTGCTGCGCGCGGTCGATGCCATGCGTGCCGCGCAAGCCTCCGCTTGATCTTGTGACGTACATTCATATTCAACTATAACCTGGTGAACGAGCAAAGTGTACAATTATTAGCGTCGCCAACTGCTACAGGGAGAATTACTGGGGAGGTTTCTGACGTCGCTGGGCCGACACTTTGGCTCAGACTGGTTTAGATGTTGGACATCGAGGTAATGACCGCCGCCTGGCCAGCCGAGTTGCCAGGGGCCATCATGTGCTCGTTGCCGCCGGCCGACGACGAGGCGATCTGCTTCGCCATTTGACCGTCAAGGCCGGCTGCTCCCATTGCCTCGAGGTTCATGGGGACTGTGACGTTAGCGGGTGAAGAGGGGACCTAAAAATGTGGAAACACGTACCGAAGATGACCTTGGAGCCGGCGCTGCGGGACATGGACTGGAGCGCCTCGAGCTGGCGAATCTGCATGGCGGCAGGCGAGGCCAGGATGTCGGCGGCTGGAGGTTAGCGTGGACCTGCAGTCCGCACTGCAGTACGACGTACCTTGGCGCATGAGCTTGGCGGCGTCGACCTCGGCGCGGGCAGCAATGACCTTGCTTTCACCGATGCGCTTCTGGGTGGCAGCCGACGACAGGCTCTGCTGGAGCTCGGCCGAGAAGTTGATGTCCTTGAGAAGAATCGACTCGATTGAGACACCCCACTTCTCAGCAGTCGTCTCGATGATCTCGGCAACCTCCTGGGCGAGACCCTCGCGGTCCGAGATCACGCTCTGGAGGACACGGCCACCGACAACCTGGCGGAGGGTGGTCTGCGCACGCTCGACAAGAGCGCCGGCCAGGTTGTTGATGCCAAAGGCGGCGCGGTAAGGCGACACGACATGCCAGCTGATGACCGAGTCGATCTCAACGGAGACGTTGTCCTTGGTCTGCACGGTCTGGCGCGGGACGGTTGTGAGCTGGATCTTGACATCTGAAGAGGGTCAGCGCGGGTGACTTGGAAGGACAGCAGCAGCAGCAGCAGACGCACCGACAACGCTGATTGTCTCGGAGCAGACGTTGACCTCGACTAGACCAGGGTCGACGGACTTGTAGAACTGGCCGAAGCGGCTGATCAGACCAACGGATCCCTGGTGGACCTCCTTGTAGGGGTTAGGGAGGGGACAGCACGGGAACTGGCCGAACACGCCAATGCACGCGCCGCTGTTGTCAGCGAGAAGTTCATATTGGGTTCGGAACTGACAGTCCGCTCATCATGGACCCGTAGAAGCCGTGCTGAGGTGTTAGCAGTCTTCTGGAGGCGGGTGCGCACCGTGACGGAGCCCGAGCCAAAGTCCTGGGCGTACGAGGGTTGCATGCTGGGGGCTGTCAGTGGAGTTCAGGTGCCTGGGACGAGTCGGGGATGCTCACTCGGTCTTGCGAAGGGGCTGAACGGTCTGCGGTATTAGCAGAGATCTACGCGTACACGACAAGGAGTACGCACCAGGATAGTACCACCCTCGTTCGAAGGTCCACCGACGGCCATCTTGCTGGTACGCGGCATCTCGTCGGTCACGTAGCGGTGGAGGTCCTCCGAGTCGGACTGATCGTGGTTGTGAAGGGGCTGAGTCGAGCTGAGAGAGCCGCCCTTGAAGTCGTTGGGAGCGGACATGTTCGTTCGAGAGGTGACGGATTGAGAGGTGTGTAAGGTTGTTGACGGGTGTAAACGAGGTGTGGGAAGCGGAAGGTTGGGTTGTGAGCAAGATGGTGGCAAGGGTCTATATTTAAGTGTCAACCGACGACAAGACTGACTGCGGCGCGTGTGAGGGTATGAGGCATGACGTCCCTGGGTGTGGAGAGCTAGACACAAGAGTTCTTGGCGAGGTGGGGTCCGAGCAGAGCCGACCAACCCGAGCTATGCGGGGGCGCGGAGGCGCCGAGGAACGGAGACGAGCAGAGACCAAAGGTCAGTGTCAACTGCAAATCACATGACATCAAACAAACAAGAGGGGGGCCACTTTCACCCTACACCTGGTGCAACAGGGACGTTCCTGATCCTGCAAGTTGTGCCTTGCAGCGTACAGATGGTGGTTCGCCTGCATCGCCTGCGTTGCCTCGAGCACTCAGCCCCGCTTGACACGCCACCCGCAGTTCCGCATCCCGTGGCCACAAGACCACGACCCGAGCACCCCGGCCCACTCCGTCTGACCACTCCCAGACGGTCTTGCCCAATTGCCCAGGTCCAAATACCAGCTTAACAGCTTCCAGGCACTGCACAGCTGACGCTCGGAACCGCCGGCTGCTTGCACCGCAAACCAGCCCAGGTCTCACCAACCTGCCAACACATTCCATCTCCAACCCTCAAGGCGGTGAAATGGGCAACGGGCATGATGCATAACCCCAGGTTACCAAGGCTCCCGATGACCTAAGCGAGGGCGGAGTGTTGAGTTGGGGTTCACGTGCACAGAGCTTGAGCAAGATAGAAGTATGGTTTGTAATGATCTGCATGAAGATCAGCACGACACCACCACGAGACATCTCGACGTGGATCTGTGCGCTCTGGACGGACTGTACCTTGCCTTGCCCTGGACCCAACGTGGGTTGTGCCTGGACTGCGGGGCCACCTGCCAACCCCGCACCCCGGTCACCCCAGTCAGAGCAGAAAGACACATGTGGTGCACGGTTGTCTCACCTCGTGGTGACAAGCGTCTAGACCATTCGCGCATTCGCTAACCCACCATCCCCCCATTCACAACACCCGCTATACATAGCTCACCGCCTTCGCATCGCTCCATCCACCCACCTACACCCCACCCTCGTCCTCCCACTCACCATACAGACGCATCGCACGCGTTCTCAATCTCTGGTTACTTGCAAGGCGCTTCTATCTGTTCGTCTACCTCCCGGTTCCGGATTGCTCGGCAAGATCGGCAACTGCTTCTCGGCACACATTCAACGACTCCGCACAGTGACGTTTCCTCTCCGACATGCGCCTCTCTAGTCTCGTACCTGTGCTCTTGTGCACCGCCCTGTGCCCGTCGGCGGCAGTGGCGCAGTGAGTACCCTCACCGCCTCCGACAATGTCTCTGACGTGCTCTCAGGCAGGGTGATGCACAGGAGGCTGCTCCCCTGACCGGTATCCCGGGTATCGTCAACAGTGTATGGCAGGCCGTCATCAACGGCGGCAGCAAGCCCGTCGACCTCGCCGCCCGTACCAAGGCCGACGCCGAGGCGGGCGTGACCCGCATCACGGACGACAACTATGCCACCATCTTCTCGCAGAGCCGGCCCGATGATCTCTGGGTTGTCGCAGTGTATGGCCTCGTGTGATCGCACGCTGACTGTTAGCCACGGACGTGACGGAGACGTCATGTCCAAAGCCTATCTGGAGACACACGCCAACGCAAGCGCACTCCTCAAGGGCAACGCGTCCATCGCGGACACGGCCGACCGCATCAAGTTTGGTCGCTTGGACTGGATGACCGACTGGGTTCTGAGCACGCGCTGGCTCATAACCAAGTGGGTCGATGAATGAGAGCACTCTGCTGATCTCAAGGCCCCCATACGTCGTGTTTGTTTCCGATAGCGGCAACACCCTCCGATTCGCAGCTCCTCCCCGTCTCCCTCCTAACGGGACGATGCTCTACGAAGTGCTCGCCGAGGGTTACTGGAAGAACCTCCCTCCATGGGATGGTAGGCTCTCGCCCGGCGGTAACCTGTGAGCGCACCCGCGAGTAACTTTGCAACTGACCCACCCAGTGCGTACCTCGTTGAGGCATACATCTCTGCCCAGCAGTACTTGTCAAAGTACACCGCCCAGGCGCCAAAGTGGATTTGGCTGGCTCTGCCCGTCCTCATTTCGACCGTTGGCCAACACATCATGGGCTGGCTTCACAGCGGTAACGAAGAGGGGCAGCAGCGCCAGCGCGATGCCCCTGCGAGGGCAGCGGCTGCTGCCGCGCAGAGGCCCAAGCCCAAGTCGCAATGACCGGCTGACACTCGGTGGGTCTTTGGCCAAGTTCTGTCCCACCACGTCTGTTAGCGGAGATATGACATGTCTTCATGGAGAATGCGGTCTATCAGTATGTATACAACACGACTAATGAGGTGACTGGTTGAACTTATGCTTGTGCCCAGGGACGCTGGGCCAGCTCCCCCGACGCGATCTCGACGACCATGAGACGTCGGAAGTACGGCATGTTGGACTGGTTGAATTCGAACTCGGAATTAATCAGGTCGCGGCCACGCCCCACCGCCTCCAACGTCTGGCAGGCGAAGACGCCGCAGTCGTTGAGATTGTCCTGTTTGGGAGAGCCCTGCGAGGGTCAGAGCATTGTGACGAATGGAACATACTGAGTTGTACGCGTCGGTCCATTCGGAGAGGTCCAGGGCAGCGCCCTTCTTCTCCTTGTGTTCTGCCTTCAGGTAGTCGCGGAGGTTCTGGAGTGTCAACGACCGCGATCCGGCGCGCCACTCACCTGGAACACGTGCATCCTGTTCCCGCTGTCGTGCATCGAGTCGTAGTACTCGAAGCGCTGACGGCGGAAGTCGACGACAGCACATACCCAGTGGGCATTGTTGAGATTGATGGGAAGGATCATCTTGTGGAGGGAGAAGATGTCGAGCTTATACTTGGCTATCAGCAGGCCGACATGCAGTCAACTCACCCGCTTGGTCCACCGCTTGAGGTTGGCACCCGCGTAGCCCTGCTCCGAGAGCTTCTGGTAAAAGAACGAGTTCCAGCAGTGAATACGGTCACCTGGGGCGCCCTTCACGGTCCTAGCGTTGATGAGTTGAGCGTACGAGTTGACGATTTCGTCGTTGAGCCACACACCGGGTCGCAACCGGCGAATGGACGTGGCGTTGACCTCCTCTGCTCCAATAGTGCCAATTGTCACCTTGAACTGGGGGTCGTGCAGTGTGTCATCGGCCTGTATTTGATTAGACGAGCAACAGGGCCTGCAGAACTCACAATTGCGTCCTGGCTGGGGGTGAGTCTGCCAGGAATGGATGGGCCAGGACGGGCAAGAGCAAGCTTGATCTTCTGCTCAGCAACCACCTTGTCGATCTGCAGTTGCCGATGCAGAGGGCTGTCGAGGCTGTCGTGAGCTTCATCCTTCGGTATCGCTTACGGCTCCCATGCGGCAGGGATTGCCCTCTTCTGAATCGGCCGAACAAGATTATACTGCACGGTTAGCAAGAAGGATTCGAGAAAACTCACGGTGGGCTTCCGCGGCTCAGACGCTTCGTCCAGAGTCTTGCGCATGTCTGCTGTGAAGGCACCGAGGCCCTTTGAGGCGCTTCCTAAGTGACCCATGCTGCGAGCGCGGTGGACTGCTTGTTAGTAGGTGTCGACCGCACGACGACTTACGCTTCGTTTTGGGCGACGCACGCGCCCGGTCTGACTGCAACTCTTTCTGGATGCGCTGGAAGGCAGCGAGGTCGTCCTTCGCGCCGAGGTCATCGAGTTGCCGCATGTACTGTGCGATCATGTCAGATTGACTGCGGTCGTGGGGACTGCGCAAACTCTTCTTCTTAGAGTTGTACTTGGTCGGTGAGCTGTACTTGGGTGAACGGCCAGAGCGGTTCGAGAGATCACTTCTGGATGAACTTGACGACTCTGGCTCCGCCCAGTCATAGCGTCGAAGTGGCCGGTCTGTGTTGTCCGGGTGGCGGGGAGGGTGGGGCGCAGCTGTAAGCCTCGACGACGACGACTCGCCAGTCGGGGGGCACAGCGGCACTGGGGCGAATCTGGTCTTGAAGAGGTGCTCCTCAAGGTAAGGATGGACGTTTGGCGGGGCGGGCTGCACAGGGGGCCTGTCGACCACACTGGACTCGGTGGAGGAAGGACGGACGTGGTCGTTTAAGGTGGAACGAGCCGCATCCTGTTTGTCCCGCCGCCTCCTCGCCTCGGCCGCTGCCTTCTCCGAAGCGCCGTTGTCCCCGTCGTCAGAGTCGTCGTCAACAAAGTCAATGATGTTGTCGTTGCTCGTGGGGAGGCGACGGGCACTGCGGTGGTTGCGGCGCCGACGCGAAGGCGATGTCTTCCTCGCACTCGGGGAGGAAGGTGTTGGACCTGCAATGGCGTCAGTCCCATGCGGTGTCCGTGACTCACGGTTCCACCACGACATCACGGTTTGCCCCGTTTGCCCCAGGTAGTGTCCCACGGTGCGAAAGAACGATGGGCTCTCAACTTGTCCGCGCTCGGATAATCTTGAGGTGTCTGGTCTATGCCGCTTTGAAGTCCTCTGAGAGGAAGGGGAGGGGTCGCGGGGCCGCTTGGTCGCCGGCGACCCGTTCATGGGGAACGCAGGGTCGCAAGGAAGGTGAGGGGAGGTGGTGGCCGCGGAGAGGCCTGGAGAGGTGGGAGGCGAGGGAGATTACGCGATGGGCGAGGCAGGGTGCGTGGGCCGACGTATGGAAGGGGGATCGGGGTTGGAGGTGTGGAGTGATGGGTGGAGAATGATGGGGAGTGATGAGAGTGATGAGAGATTGAATGTAGAGTGAGAGATCGAGAGAGATCAGAGAGAGATATTGTTGTCGATGGACCAAAGCTTGCCGACTTGCAACTCGGATATGTGGAAGGACGTGTGGTGGCCGTGGTGGAGGTGACAATTTGATTCCGCTTTAATGCGGTCACAGAGAGTTGCCACTCGTTGCGATCGTTGGCTCCATGCTCATGCATGGCTCATCGATGGCCACCCAACAGCATCCCACGGTTTGTTTACCCATCTCGTACACCACCACCACCACCATCCACCCCTTGCATCCATCCCACCTACATCCTCCAATCCTCAACTCGATTCTACTCTCCCTCTCCCTCTCTCCCTCTCCTTGATCTCCTTGTCTCTCAATCTCTCACTCGTAACAACACCGTGTATCACTGCATTCGACACATCCCCGTCACCTTCAACTCGTTATCGCAAACCTCGCCCTCGTCCTCAACCCCCCCGCTCCGGCGCGACCTTCCCTCACCTTCCCTCCCCATTTATCATCGC
This sequence comes from Cutaneotrichosporon sp. PK4640, assembly GCA_023630115.1. Lineage (NCBI taxonomy): Eukaryota > Fungi > Basidiomycota > Tremellomycetes > Trichosporonales > Trichosporonaceae > Cutaneotrichosporon > Cutaneotrichosporon sp. PK4640. Next base: position 33,661 of record JAMALN010000142.1, read on the forward strand.
CCCGTCCCCCGCTGCCTGAATGGCAGACATTCAACCTTCAGCGTCGTCGACCGACGTTGCCCCCGACGAGATGGACCCGGGCCCCACCACTGCGGGTGACCCCGTCGCGCAGGAGGCCGCGGTCCCAGATAACAACCCCGCACTCGACAACGAGGCCGCTGCGGGAGACGACCTCGACGCCATGGACGTCCAGCCGGATATCGCGGATGACAGCGGCGATGACATGCTGCTACCGGAGAACGATCAAGCGGCGGGGAAGCGCGTCAAGGTATGTTGTCCTCATTGCTCGCGACTGACTTTGTAGGTGTACGAGCTCCGCGATCAGGCTTGGTTCGACCGGGGAACTGGACACTGCAAGGGAGTGTATGACCATGACAACGACGTCGCGCTCCTCGTCGTGGAGGCAGAGGAACCTCAGTCAGACGGCAGGCCAGGGGAAGATGCAGAAGGTCCAGGAGGTTTCCTCAAGGATGAGCTGCTCCTCCACGCGCAGGTGACCAAAGAGGACCAGTACACCCGTCAACAAGGTGGGAATACGAGTGGGGATGAGCTGACAATACCAGAAACGCTCATCGTTTGGACGGATCAGGCGACTCAGCTGGACATTGCGCTCTCGTTCCAGGACGCGTCCGGATGTGAGGGCATTTGGCAGTTCATCAACGAAGTACAGAAGCACCTGCACAACCAGCTCGGTTCGTTCTGCTTGACACTGCCTCTGCCTTGCGCTGACATCCCAGGAGATGAGTCAAAGATGGGAATGGTCTCTTCTTCGTCTCCAATGGAGCCCTCCCCCATCCTCGCGTCCTCCGCTGCAATGGGGGCTATGGCTCGCGATCACTGGCAACATCCCTCGTTAGCCAACATCAAGGAGCACGAGGTGTGGCTGCGCATGCAGGCCAAGTCGGCTGCAGGCCGAGAACGCGCCGTCGAGCACATCATCGGAGAGGTACGATCGCGCTGGGCGCCAGAACTGACTTCCCCCAGGACTACATCAAGCAGCTCATCGTCGTACTGCATCAAGCCGAGGACCTCGAGAGCATTGATGATCTCCACGCGCTCTGCTCACTTATGCAGACCATACGTGCGTGTATCTGCATACTTACGCTAACTCTAGTCATGTTCAACGACAATGGCATCTTCGAGTACATCTTACAGGATGACATCTTCGATGGTGTTCTCGGGATGCTCGAGTGTAGGTTCTAGCTCGCGTCTTGCTGATGTCTCAGACGACCCCGAGTTCCCCACACTGAAGGCGTCTTACCGCGCGTTCTTCCGCCAGTACTCCAAGTACCGCGAGGTGGTTCACATCAAGGACGACACGATACGCAACAAGATTCACCAGACGTCCCGGCTTCTCTATCTGAAGGATGTCGTTCTGGCTCGCCTTCTGGACGACCCCACATTCAACATCCTGAACAGCTTCGTCTTCTTCAACCAGGTGGACATCACCTCCTACATCCAGACGGACGACGTTTTGCTCCACGAGCTCTTTGTCGACTTCCAGCGCGACGAGCCTGGGCAGGATCCTACCAAGAAGCGCGACCTCGTGCAGTTCCTGCACCAGCTCATGATCATGGGGAAGGGCATGCAGGTTCCCAACCGCCTGGCCCTGTATCGCACTCTCGTGGACCGTGGCCTCTTGTTCGCCTGCGAGTGGGCCTTCCGGCAGCGCGAGGCGACCATCCTCCATGGCGGTGCCGAGATCCTCACCCTCGCAGTCGAGCACGATGTCAACGCCGTTCGCGTTCACGTTCTGAGGGAGGAAGAGCTGTCGAGGACAACCCTGGTCATCGAGATCATTGGTCTCTTGCAGGCCACGCAGGACCAGGGCCTCATCCAGCAAACGGTGGAAACTCTCAAGACGTTGCTGGAGCCCGGGGCGGAGAACGAGGTGAGCTGGGCCAATCTCGGTGGCTAACATGGCAGCAATCGTTCGCGCGCGCAAAGGAATCGTCTGTGGTGGAAACCTTCATGGGCTACTTCTATGACCACTGTGCGCCCCGGCTGTTCTCGCCGATCAGCAACTTACCGGAGCTGAAGGATGTGAACAGTTCGTGCACCGGAGGCAGACATTGCTGACATTCTCAGAATCCCAGCCGTTCGCTCCTGACAGAGCGCCGCTGTTGACGACCCTTGTGGACCTCCTGTCGTACTGCGTTGCGGTCCACGGCCACAAAGCGCAGTTCCACATCCTGTCTACGCCCTTGGCTTTGCAGGTGTGCTCGCTTGTCTACGCTAGAGAGAAGACGTTGCGCCACTGTGAGTTGAGCTTGCGTTCCCAAGGCTGACGATCCAGCTGCTTTGCGCTTCATCAAGGCGTGCCTTCGAACAGGCAACCACTTCATACACCGCAACTTTACGAAGAATGGCGTCACCAAGGCCATCATTGACCTCGTCGACCGCGAGACGACGCGCGACACGATGCTTAGTTCGGCGTGCCTAGATACGCTGGAGTTGATCCGCAAGGTGGGCTATCAAATCCGAACGAGGGCTGACTCGCGCAGGACAACATGAAGACGATCATCATGGACATGTTCGACAAGAACGAGGTGCTGTTGACTCGGCTGACCGAGCGGCCGTTCGTTCGCGCGTACATTCTCGGCCTCCGCATCCGGTGGGAGCAGTTCAAGGAGCCGCCTCCCCAGCCACCTCCCCAAGCCATCGCCGAAGCTACCAAGCGTACCGCCGCCGACGAGGAGGAAGCCTGGTTCAACCAGTCGGACGACGACACAGATGCCGACGGCGAGACCACCGCACTTCACATGCCCGTCAAGCGCAAGCGCGCTCAGCAGAGCGGCCCCGCTCCCAAGCGTCTCTCGAGTGGAGGGGGATCTGCTCTGGGCCTCGACTACGATGACGCCTCTGACAGCGACGGATCGGCTGGGGGCGAGTCGCCCAAGATTGCGCCCACAAACCCGCCATCCGCGACGGAGAGTGAGCTGGTCGAGGGCCTGTCGGACGTCGAGAAGAGGGTCCGCGCCAAGCGGATACGAAAAGAGGAGGAGGAGGAGGGCTCTGCGTTCTCAGAGCTGATGGGTGGAGGCAGCAAGAGTAGTACGCCCAAGGAAGGCGGCAGCGGTGGAGCAGTCAAGGTGGTGCATGAGGAGGGAGGAGAGAGTGGCAGCCCCGCAGGCAAGGACAAGAAGATACGGCTGAGCCTGGGGGGTATTGGTAGGAAGTTTAGAGGTGGCAAGGTGTAGCGTGTCCCAGATGTACGAGTAGTGCAGTCACTCTTGCCGACTTGGTTGCAACGTCCCGACGTGTGATAGACAAGCTGCCAGATATCAGATACGATACCAAGGATGGATGGGGTGCCTGGGGAGACCGTGCCTTAATATGAGAAATCGAAGCTGTCGGCGTTAACAAATGTGCCACTCTCGGGGAATATTGATCCATCCCCTCGGCGTTTTGTCGCGTTGACCAAGTTGGTGCAATGGAGAATTTGGTCCCGTCGCTGGGTTCACTGGGGGGGCGACGGTCGGTGCATGGCAGGAGTGAGCTGCACTTGTTGGTACTATCCCTCAACCGTCAATCCAAAAAAGTCGTGAGTTCTGCTCGACGAGCACGCACCGTTCGCATCGCTGACGCTCTCCGCAGACAATGGGTGTACGTCCCCGCGCTTGCCGCGATCTCGAGCGTGCGTTGGCTGACCTGTAGCGTGTTATTCGTGCCCAGAGGAAGTCGGGTGGCATCTTCAAGGCCCACACCCACCACAACAAGAACCCCGCGCGTCACCGCAACCTCGACTTTGCCGAGAAGAACGGTTACGTCCGTGGTGTCGTTCGCGAGATCATCCACGACGCTGGCCGGTGAGTGGCAATTGTGCATCGGGAGATGGGCGCAAGACTTGGGGCAGTTGGGAGGGATTGAGGGGGGCATGGTGGGGTTGCGCACGATGCGCACGGGATGGGAGAGGGGCTGCGCGCTCTCGACGGGCAAGAGCAGGCGCGAGTGAGAGAGTCCAGAAGGTCTCCCGATGCGCAAGATTTGTGTCGCAGGACATGTCGACTAACCCGCAGTGGCGCTCCCCTCGCGACCGTCGTCTTCCGTGACCCCTACCGCTACAAGCTCCGCAAGGAGACCTTCATCGCGGCTGAGGGTGTCTCGACCGGCTCGTTCATCTACGCCGGCAAGAAGGCTGCCCTCTCGGTCGGCAACATCCTCCCCCTCTCGGCCTGCCCTGAGGGTACCGTCATCTTCAACGTCGAGGAGAAGATCGGTGACCGTGGAGCCCTTGCCCGTACCTCGGGCAACTACGCCACCATCATCGGCCACTCGGAGGACGGCAAGACCCGCATCCGTCTCCCCTCGGGTGCCAAGAAGACCGTCCCTTCGCGCGCCCGTGCCACCGTCGGTGTCGCCGCCGGTGGTGGCCGTGTCGACAAGCCCTTCCTCAAGGCCGGCCGCAAGTACCACGCCATGCGTGCTAAGCGCAACTCGTGGCCTCGCACTCGCGGCGTGGCTATGAACCCAGTCGACCACCCGCACGGAGGTGGTAACCACCAGCACATTGGTCACGCCTCGACCATGGCTCGCGTAAGTTCTGTTCTGAAGTTGTTGGTTGGAGGTGGTGGTGAAAGAGGGGCGAAAGCCCTTCTGTGGGTGATCTGCGGATGCAGATCTGTCGATCCTCCATCACACACACAACCTCCACCGCCACACACACATCCCCCACCGCCACACTATCCACTACTATCCACACTCCTACACCATCTCTGCTACACATTGGACTCTTGCTGACGGAGGAGGATGCCAGTGCGGGTCAGAAAGCTGGTCTTATCGCTGCCCGCCGCACGGGTAAGAAGCGGTACGTCAAATCTAATAGTCAAATAGCTGACGTAACAGCGGCACCATCGCTGTCAAGGACGCGTAAATTCATTTACACGACGGAGACGGGCATGGGCACTCGGCGGGTGCCCGCAACATTGGCATCCCCTACCATTTGTACATTCTGGATGCAGATTACGGTGGAGGACGGAACTGGAGTTGAGCTGTCGCGGCTAACTTTTGCCTTGTCTTGGGGATTTTGTGATTTCTGCCGAGTCGTGCCGTCCTGTGTGTTGCAGATCGATGCCCACGTGTCCATGGGACAGACCCAATAGACCATAGACTCCGGCGAGTGAGCCCCATCTCTCCATTGTCCGGAGGAGAGCGAGCAGCTCTACACTTGACCTGAGCCCTCCGCCAGGATGCCCTGTGTATGGGTAGCCCATGTGCGGAGCAGTTCAGCTCGCGATGTCTCAGACTGATTGATATACGAGCAGGCAAACGCGGATGAAGAGAGTTGGGAGCCAGTTGCAAGTCCACGCCGAGTCCTGCGCACTCTACACGGATGGAGACTTCTGCCGATCCCCGACTGATACGAGCAGGCAACTCGGCATGATCAGGCAGCTCGGTGGGACGCGCGAAGGCTCTCCTGTGTGGAGGGGCGTTTCTGCCTCTACCCTCTCCCAGCCCAAGCGCTTTCATCCTCTCCGAGGCGCTGGCTACCAATAATGTGACACGAGCATGTGGTCAGAGGGTAGGGGAAGTACTCTGGGTCGCGGGCCACAGAGCAGTGAGCACTGCGACACTCGCGCTGAAAGTCGAACGAAGTCGGACAAGTTGTGGGCAGGCAGAGTGGAGGTCAGGCACGCCGCGTTCTCCGTTTGAATGCCAAAGCTCAGTAACACCGAAGCGCAAATACATGCTCCAGCAGCAACCGGCCATGGGCATCACAGAGCGACATGGTGTCTTGAGGCGAACTGCGAACGACGACCAATGTCCGGGGCTCATGCTGGCAGTCCTAAATTTTTGGTAGACACCAGGCTGGGGGAAGGAGGGCAGATGTGGCCTCTTCGCTGCTCTGCCCATTCCACGCCGCGCTGTTGCTCTTGGGTCTCAAGAAGGTGTATCTGTCTGTAGCCCAGAGTTGGTGTGGATACGGGTGGACGGCTCTCCCTTCCTCGAGCTGATACTGGTGCGGCAGTGCTTATCGCCAGGAATCTCATTCGGGGTCCAAGTGCAGTCCACTGCAATGACCTCAATCTCCTTGCAGCTGTCTGACGCTGCGGCATCTGCAATCGGCAGGACCTAGTCGCAGGCGTTGAGCGCTCCGTCCTTGACGAGTTCTCAGCCAAGCCGTAGTCGTCCCAGATCAACCCTTTCTCAACGAGGCTTCATCAACCCATCGACCCAGCCCGAAACAAAGCCAAAGGGTGTGGTGCGACGTCCTTTCATGGACGTAACAGTGTCGCACCGAATTCCCCAGCTCGACAGCGTCGATGGCACTAAGCGCACGGGAAGCGCATGGTTGGTCAGCGGCGCGACGGACATGCACCTGTGGGGGTGCCGTATGCAGGAGTTGCAAGGAACAGTGGGGGGGACGATCACCCATGGTCCATAGTGAGCAGAAGCAATATGGACTCGAATCTCGCACGACGCATCCTTCCGCCCTTGGGCAATCCTGCACGCGACGGGCTTCGTCGCGAGGCTTCGTCTGCATGTACCGGTAGCTCTTCCTCTTGGGCGTCATCAGGATAGTCACATTGGGGTGGTGGAGGAAGGCCAGTGTGAGGGATCCACTCGAATGCGGACGATAGTGAACCGGGTACCAGCTAGCCCGCCATGAGAGCAGCCGCTTGATGAATGTTCAGGAGGTGCGGTGTTTCCAAGAATACGAGTGCTCAGTTCCCAACCCTCTGAGCTCACGCCCGCTCGAGGGTGTATCTTTCACCCAAGCTTTGCACACGCCAACTCGCATTCCAGCCCAAGTCTAAGCGCCGTCGTGCTCCATCCAACACCAACCTCATCTCGGCGAGGTGTGATTGGGTACGAGCCACGGTCCCAGTCATCAAGTACGAGCGGAGAGCCACAGGAAGCGTCTTTCCTCGCCCTCTCCAGTCCGGTGAATGTCCTCGGTTCACTACAATATACTGAATACAACTCTAGGCTCTGAGCGGTCAGATAAACGCCGCGACGAGCGCAGCAGCGGCGAAGGCCACCCAGGTGCTCGGGGCGCCGCGGGCCGCAGCACCGCGGTTGCGGAGGGGGTTGATGGGCCCGCTCGCGCCGATCGTCGAGTCAAAGTTGCCGGCCGAGCTGGTGGTGCTGCGCCCGTCCGTCTGCTGGTACACGACGACTGAGTTGACGATCATGACCGTGTTGACGAGGTTGGCCGGGTCCGCGACGCGCTCCTGGCACGTGCCGGGGCACCCGGAGGTGGGGTAGGTGTTGCCCGCCCAGTCGCCTGGCGTCAGCGGTGGCGGGGGGTGGGGAGGTCTTGTCGGCATGGAACTCAGCTGGGCGTGGTGATAGGGCTGGAGGAAGTGCCACCGCGATACAACCCCAAACCCAGCGATCCTCCAGGAACCAGGAAGTGAGGCAAGACTCACCGCACATGTTGACGTTCATGATGATGACTTGCGCGTGGAAGTAGGTGTACGGGTCGCAGGAGGCGCGGTCGAACACGGCGACAGGCTTGCCCCAAGTAAGCGGCTCGGGCGCGCGTGCGGTCAGGTCGCGGGGGACGTTGGCGCGCGGCCAGTTCCACATCTTGAGGCCCGCGCCGTCCCACAGGAGGGCGAAGACGCCGCCGCCCGCCTCGTTAAATCCCGCGCCGTACGAGATGTCGCTGTCCGAGCGGATGGAGCAGCCGATGCTGCCCTGGGAGGAGTCGCAGTTCTCGTTGAGGCGCGTGCCGGTGTACGCGGACGTGTCGCCGGTCAGCGTACATCCGGGCGCGGTGTGGATCGTCATCTGGTTCTGGCGCGGGTCGTGCACGCCCTCCTGCCGTCAGCCAGCTCGCAAGGTGGGACTGACGATGATGTCGATCTCGCCCTTGGGTTAGCTCTCCTCACGGTTGTCGTAGGCCGGTTGCTTAGCTGGGACGCCCCGCGGGCCGAGCCTTGCCAATCCTGGGATCTGTCGATAGCCATCTCTGCGGCAACTCACCGAGTAGGGCCAGGTGTTGCCGGCGCCGAGCATCCACACCGCGGGCCACACGCCGCACCCGTGCGGGAGAAGGGCCATGTCAAAGACAAAGAGGCCGCCGGCGAACGCGTTCTTGGAGACGATGCGCACGCTGTGGCGCTTCTCGCCGACGGGCAGAGTCTTCCAGTGCTCGGCCTGGATACCGGGCGTGCCGTTCTGTGTCCAGAAGGCCAGGCCCTCGCCGAATGCCTGGTCGCGGGGGACGTACTGGGCCACTGATGTCAGCGGGCGGCCGAAGGCCGGGGAGTGAGGCAAGGAGAGGGCCGTGGCATTGGGTGAGGTGAGGTGAACGGAAGGCGTGGCGGTTTGGCGGTGAGGGTGGTGACCGCAAGCGTGGCGGGGCGCGTGCGGCAGTGCACGCGACGGGGATCTGTGTGCGGCTGCAGAAGGGCGGACACGGACGCCGACTCACTCCCGTGGTTGGGGTCTGTGCGTCAGCGCGCTCACACGACTACCCACCCTCGGCCGAGAAAAAGTCAAAGCTGCTGTCAGCGCAACGTAGCGGGTGCGGGGGAGGGGGCGCACTTGTCGAAGAACGTCAGGCCCTCGTACGCGGCCTGCATCGCCCAGCCGAGCTGGCGCGTGTCGTGCGCGAGGTCGCGGTCGAGCTGGGACACAAAGGTCGTGTTGGCGCTCGGGGCGCCCGCCGCGGTGAGCACCCCCACGGCAAAGTAGAGGAGGAAGAGGAGCATGGTGAGTGAGTGGCGAGGTCAGTCCGTCCTCCAGCCCGCGGTAATATGTGCGAGCGCGGGCCGAGTGGTGCGGCCGATGGGGGAGGGTGGTGAGAAGGAAAGAGGTGCGAACAACGAAGCCGCAGTCGGGAGCGCCAAGCGTCGCGCGTCGGCGGTTCTCTCACGCACGGACGCGGGGTATCCCGCGCGGTGTCTCCGCGCGATCCATTGTTGCGAGGACAGAAACAAGGACTCGGCGTCTTCTGATCGCTTCGGTTGGTTCGTTTCTGATCCCGCCAGGCGACGGGATGTCGGCACGTTGATGATCACTCCATCAACGGCGGTCGCCGGCCGCCGCTCGGCTGTGCTGCGTGGATCGCAGGCGTACGCGCCGTGTGCCGTGGCAGATCCTCGTCACTCCCCCGGAACACGCGCCGCCCACCAGTCGCCCTCAGCTTGCTCGCAACCGTTTGACTTCGCCACCCGCTATCCCTGCTCGCTCGCTCACTCACCCAATCACTCACAGGCCACAACTGTCCCGTCTATGATATTATACAAGTCTACCGGGGCACAGCATACGCCACACGCTATTCCTTCCGCTTCCGCCCCTTGGGCGTTGGGCTGCTCTGCTCGCCCGCCACTCCGGCACTGAGCCGGGATGGATCGGTCGTCGCCGGCTTCTTGTCGAACGCACCCGTCTTCCGAAGCCACCTGACGTCAGCGCACATCGCGGCGTTGTCACGCACCGCTGCCGGACCTGGTGGTAGCTACGAGTTGGTACGCATTTGCTGACCAGGTCCCACTTCTCGCCGTGCTCCATGACCGCACGTGTGAGGAGCTCGTCCTGGAGTCAGCTTGGTCTTCTGGGGCGTAGTGCCAAGTAGAACTCACCTCCTCCTTGGTCCACTTCAGGTACGGTGAGCGAACACGCCGCGCAGGCACTGTGCTCGACAGGTGCACGTACTTGCCGAGACCCGGCACCGCAGCGCCGGTTGGGCTCTGGAACGCGCTCGCGCTCGGACTGCCGACAAACGGATTATCGGGACCAGGCGGGAAGTGTGACGGGGTGCCGCGACTATCCAAATTGATGGCCGGACCGAGCGGAGTCTCACTCCGGCTGCCAGGCGCGCGGTACGGGGTGTGTCGGGAACTGTCGCTCTCCATGGCACCCCCAAGCCGGGCAGCAGACGCCAGACCGCCACCTGACGAGCCCTGCGCGACGTCCTGGCTGGCTTGGGCAAGGAGATCGAGCGCTGACCCTCCATCGCCCTGGCTTGGTGAACCATCGCCCTCCTTGTTGACATGCCGCCGCGTCGACCACTCGACCGTTGCTGGTGGCTGTCGCCGTGGTTTCTTGGTTGGGCTCTGCATCGCGGTCGCCTCCCACAACGACGTGGTCGTGCGTGTGCTTGACAGTTTGTTCGGCACGCTGCGACTGGGCGTTGGTGGACGGGTGGCCATCTCGGCGGCAAGCAAGAGGTCGTTGAAGTTGCTTCCACCGGGCGTCGTCTGGGGCGCCTGCTGCGAGGTGCGCGCGCGAGACGGGGTTGTTGGTGCGTTCCGCTTGGCCTTCTTTGGGCGGGGAAGGAGGGGCGTTCCCGTCGACTTTGTGGTCGAGCTGGGGCGGTGGTACGCAGGCGTCGCAGTCGATGTCGAGGGCTTGCGGTCATCGTCGTCACTGGGGAGCAGCTCGTCCTCCTCGGGCAAGCCGCCGTAGCCCTCCGAGTAGCTCAGACCGCCGTCTGGCCCGACAACGCCCTTGCGCTTCAGCTCCTCGAGCGTCAAGAGGCCGACGTTCTTGTCCTGCTGGCGCATGGAGCGGACCTTTTTGGCGGCAAGAAGCAGATGCTCGGCGCGAGCGTCGCCCATGACAGTCTTGCTCATGCGCTTGGGCTTGGACTGTGCGGGCGTCTGCTGCGCCGCCGAGCTCGTCCCTGCTGTCGCCGCGTCGTCCTTGTCCTTGCTTTGCTCTTCCTCCCCAAATGTGCCCGTCTGGAGCATGACGTGTGTGCGCAGGACTCGCAACTCGTGGACGAGTTTTTCGATCTGCTGCTGTGTGTCGACCAGCTTTGGGGGTGTCAGCAACTGTCTCGAGACATGGACCTACTCGTGGTGCCATCAAGCGGTTGTCCATCTCCAAGCGCTTGTTGGCCGCCTCGAGGTCGCGGTGGTAGTTGACGTCGAGGTCCAAGATGCCTTTGGACTTTGAGCCCGCGGCCAGCTCGGCCTCTCGTGCGCGGACGAGGGCGTCGGTCTGGGCCTGCCAGCTGGTACGCTCAGAGGCAAAGCGGTCGCTGGCGTCAGCCCCACTCCACTCCACTGGGCGAGGCAGATCGGCCTCGACTCACCGCTCAATATCAACCAAGGCCTTGTCGAGGTCCATCTTCTGCTGCAGCTCGGCAATGGTCGCCTGCTGGTCCTCTATCTGCTGCTGCAGAAATGGCACGCGGTTCACGTATTCTCTGAGGAGAGTCTTGAGCTTGGGTGTCAGCTGCGTCAGTGTCTGGATGACTCACCATTTCGGCGATCTGGTCTCCACCTGGGGCATCTGCGACGGCCTGCTTCATGGCCTCCAAAGTGGTCGCTGGGAGGTCGTCGCCATCGTCGCTCCCGCCGGGCGAAGCACCTGGGGAGCGACGGGCGGCGGGGGAAGGGCGCTTGTCCGCCACAGCGGCAGAGTCAATGTCCATGTCGTCGCTCATGGCATGAGGGACGTCGAGCCTTCTGGCTGGTTGGCGTACAGTGCCCGGGGTTGGGAGGGATGTGCGGGGCGTCTGTGGGAGGGGCGGGGTGACTGGGGATGAGAGGATAGAGGTAGGGCGAGAGGAGCGAGGCGGGGTGGAAGGGTGTGTGGGGTGTTGCATAGATCCAAGGCCGGTTGGGAAAGGCCTGCGTTGAGGAAGTTGAGGGGTGATTTGTGAGCGGAGGTGGACGGGGGACACCGAGATTCGAGTGAAGGCGCAGAGTTGGGTGGCGATGGGGGAGTGGAATGGGGAGAGTCGAGTGGAGTTGGTTGTTGAATGGAGTGGATGGATGTAAGAGAGACGAGGAAGTGTACCGGCCAGCGGAGAGAGTAAGATGGATGGATGGGATGTGGAATGGGTGGTGGATGGGATAGATGGTGGGTGGTGGGTGAGAGTTGAGAGAGGTGGAGTAGAGTCGTAGGAGGAGACGAGTGGGGGGCGGGGAAAAGAAAGCAAGAAGGCAGGCGGGCCCACTCTCCCCCTCTCCCCCTCTCTGGCCTCTCTCTCTCCCCCCTCCCACCTTCCCTCCAAAAGTCAGCCAGGTAAGACAGGGCCATACATACCATACAGGGTCTCACTTTCCACGGTCCGAGCGGTCGGGCCTTGGCCTTTTTGGCCCATGATCACTCAGGGTAATCCAACCCACCAACGCCCAACCGCAGAGTGAATGTGCGCCACCCGAAAGATACCCGTTCCTAGACACCCTAATCATCTATTACAACTAGACTTTAAATGGCTTAATGAGGTCTGTGATCTCGACAAGGTTGAACCCTGAAGAGGCCATGTTCAACTTGGTCATCCATGCCATGCCGTCCAAAACCTTACCTTTCACTCCTCCACAATTGCCACCCAATTCAAACCACCACTCGCTTTGTACATCTGCTGCCACTATTACTGCTCTCGTGCTCCAGCCATTCATCTCTTCGTCGCCACTGCCCCCGACTCTGGCCACTCCTTCATGTCCTCATCCCTTCCAGTGCTTGGGCTTGCGATAGCCCCCAGCAACGTCATCGTCCGGGCCCCGCTTGGCTCGCCGCGTCTCACGCCCCTTCTTGATGCGCTCCGTCATCTTGGCACTAAGCCTGTCAGCGCCTGCTCCTCTCTTGTATGCCCCGATCGATACTCACTGATAGAGTGCGTGCCCAACTGGACCACCGTGGACTCGGAAGGCGAGCGCTTCCACGGCAGTTTCCAAGAATAGGCGGCGAGGTCTGACGTTAGCTACGATCGTGTGACCTCGTCTCACGTGGCCTTGTTCAACGGGTTGGCCTGTTGTCAGCGTTGGCCTGGACAAATGTACCCACCGCAAGCACGTGCTTGAGCGTCGCCAGCTCAGCATCCGTGAGCTTGAACTGGTCGTTGGCAGTCTGGCATGAGCACTTGGTGACTTGACGATCATCCCACGTACCGTCTTGTTGATGCGCTTCTCGTACAGCGAGGCCACGGCCTTGGCGCGCCACATGCTGGGCCAGAAGTCGTGGATGATCTTGTACCCGTTCTCGCCCCACTCGGACGGGTCAAAGGCGTAGACGTCGTCCTCTTTCGAGTCGGTCTCAGGCGTTGAAGGCACCGACCACGGCTCACGAGGAGCATCATCGGCTTCGGGCGGGGGGTGCTCGGCCTCGCGGATCAACGTCCTGAGCTCAGCCTCCAGCTCGTCCAGCGTGGCCTTCGACCACTCCCCGCGTGCAAGGCGCCGCTCGTATGCCTCATGGTCGTAGCGCGCAATGTGCTGGTCCCCCGCCTCGCCTCTCGCACCGAACGGCTTCTCGCCCGGTCGGCTCCCGTTGACGACGCCAATGACCTGCCGTGTAGCGGTCCCGTCCTTGACGGGCGGGTGCTCGATCGGCTGGCCCGCACTCGCCTTGCGCTTCTCGCTGGCTTCGTACCCGGCCTTGTACCGGGCGACGCGTTGGGTCATGAGGTGGATGTCACGTTCCTGCCGGTACACGGCATACTGCTCTCGTGACCAATCCTCGCGCTTTCCACGGGGCGTGTACGTGTTGGAGGGCATGTCGCGGAGGCGCGTCGTGACCTTGGCAACCTTCCAATCTGGGACGTCGCGGCTGGAGATCTGGCTGGTGAGGGGTACGCCGGTGTGCGGGACTGGGGGCTTGTCGACCAATCCAAAGTGAATGCAAATCTCCTGCTCGTCAGCGGACTGTACGTCGGCGATGGGCGATGCTGTCAGACCTCCACTGCACTGTTCGCAGGCCAGCACCTCGGGGCTCAGCCGGCCCGACCCAATGACATCTGCCCTTCCGGTTGCTCCGGGAGGCAGACATGTGCGATTGGAGGCGGCCCCAGACCCACAAACCGTGAACAGTGAAGGATCAGCTTCTCCACCCACCTTGAACACCGCATCATCCATTAAACGGCGGAACTCGGAGTTGACGCCGGCAAGCGCGACATAGTCTCGGACCTAGGGTCAGTCACCAGTTACTGCACCCTTTTGCTCACACTCAAACCCGTCTCCAACGAGAAGATTCTATCACGAATCTCGGCCGGTAGCGTCATCAAAGGCGTGTCCTTGCGCTGGTACCAGTTTGGCAGGTCGTTCCACTTGATGAGCTTGGTGACGGGTGGGACGCGGACGCGCTTGGGACTCTTGCCATCGCCGAGGTCGCTGTCGACGGGGCGCTCGACAGAGTCGGAGCGAGTCGAGTCGAGGCGGTCCACGTCCATTTCTGTTGAGGAGCGAGGCATACGAGGCAGGGCAAGGTGTGGGATTGACAGGTACGACTGTGATGAGGTGGATGGAAGGTGTGGAATGGGTGATGTGTTGAAGGAAGGTGTTGAGCGTGTTTGGCCTCCACATGTCGGCACGCGGAATCAAATTCGCCCTCCACCAACGTGCCCTCCACTCAATACCTCCAGCACACACAGTTGTGGTTGACCTACGTCGCTGCAACGCTGAGAGTAAGGCCTCTTGCCCAATACTGCAGATAATGTTCATCCAGGCTAGCTAACACATGTGGATTGAGACGCTCCACGCAGAGACGCGCGCGGGTTCTATGTACATCTTGGGTTCGCGGACAGCGTTGGCCGTAACGCCTCCTCAGGCCTGGAGAAGCTTGTCGTTCACGGCGTCCGTCGTGAGACCCTCCTCGCCATCGCGTACCTCGAGGACCTAGAGGTCAGCCTTCCCACCTTCCCACCCTACCACCAGGTCACCCACCTTGGCCACCTGGGCCGTCTGCTGGAAGTATGACAACGACGAGGCCTGCAGCGTCATCAGGTCAGTGGGCGCCGTCGTCGGCATCCTGGCGTCAGTCCCCAGCCCCGTCCACTCGCTTCGCACCAGTTAATGAGGAGGAGAGGGTACGACACTCGCCCGTCCTTGTGCTTCTGTCCGTCAGCAACGCCCCGACACTCCCACCCACCAGCTCATGGGAGAGCAGCACGAAGCGCGGCGAGTTCTCGGGCAGCTCTGTCGTCAGCTAGCCCTCTTGGGAGCCATTACCTTCGGCAATCTCCTCCACCGAGATGTCGACAAACTCCTCGTCAACGGCCATGGCGAGGGTCGACTTGACGATCTTGACTGCTGTCAGCGGGACCCCGCCCACGCCCGTCCCACGAGGACAGGAACATACCCGAGATAGCGGCATTGCCCTTTGAGTGGGTGAAGCGGAACTTTTTCAAGGCGTCCTGGACTTCGGAGGGGATCTGGACTGTGCGCGACTGAGGTCAGGCGCGTCTGGGGAGTCTACTTGCCATGATGGGGTGGGATTGTTGTGATTTAGCAGAGTCTGGAAGAGGTGCAGCGAAGTCGAGGTGGATGATGTGACGTAAGGCACGATGTCCGTGGGCCGTGGGTGCGAGGGGACGAGGGGAGGGATGGTTGTGTATTGATTCCGCGTGTCATGTCGTGGGTGATTTGTCGATCGGGGCCAAGGGGGCGCAGGGTGACGAGGTGCGGGCCGCGGGCCGAATTGCGGAGGGGCATCAAGTGGAGGGAGGCGGGCTGGGTGGCGCTTGCCCGCTGCTGTTGACGTGCCTGGAGCAAAGTGCATTCAGAGATGAGATGGGCGGCATGGGCGCGTATGGGCGGCGGGCGGCGATGAGCAGAGACGAGGGGCCGTAATGCCTCGCTCCAAGCGGCCGGCCCTCTAGTCACCGAACCAAACCATCCACTTCTTCTTCTTCATCTCTCTCTTCTCTCTCATCTCCATCTGTTGCTATCTCTCGCACTCTCTCTCCACCTCCCATTCAATCTCCACAGCACCACGCTCCTTCACCATGCCCCTCTCTTGGGTCCTCAAGCCTCTTGCCATCGCATCGGCAGTCGCTTTCGGCGCACTCGGTATCCTGTCACGCAAGTACCAGAAGGCCCGCCTCTACTTCAATGTCACCATTTACCTCACTACTCTCGCCACCACTAGCGTCTGGGGCATCCTCGTCACCATCCTCGCATCAGCCACTGGCCAGGTGCGTGACATACATGCCGCGCACTAACCACTTCCCTAGAGACTCAACATAAACTACTATGTCGCACGTTCATTCTACAAGATCTGCGGGCCCCTCGTGGGCATCAAGGTCATTGTCGAGGGCGAGGAGCACCTCGATGGCTTGACCACCGCCAACAACGGCAAGCACCAGAGCGCCGTCGTCATCGCCAACCACCAGAGGTGAGATCCACGATCCGCCCACCGTCAGTGGGCTGACAGCAGCATGCTCGACATCCTCTTCCTCGGGCGCGTCTTCCCCGAGCGCACCGTCATCATGGCTAAGAAGGAGCTCAAGTACTCTCCCCTTCTCGGGCAGTACAGTGAGATCACTGCTTTCGACAATAGTTGACGTCAGTGCACGCGTCGGGCGCCGTGTTCATCGACCGCAAGAACCGCAAGAGCTCGCACCAAACCGTTGCCCAGGCTGGCGAGGACATGAAGCGCCGGGGCGTCTCCCTCTGGGTGTTCCCCGAGGGCACGCGTTCGCTCCACCCCGAGCCGACGCTGCTCCCCTTCAAGAAGGGCGCGTTCCACCTCGCGGTCCAGGCCCAGGTGCCCGTGGTGTGCATCGTCGCCGAGAACTACCACCGCATGTTCGACGGCCGTACCCGCTTCGAGCCCGGTACCCTGCGCGTCAGGAGTGAGCTGCGATTCAGCGACAAAACTGACAGCAGTTCTGCCCCCCATCCCCACCAAGGGGCTCACCTTCGACGACGTGACGAGCCTGACCGAGTCGACACGCGAGGCCATGCTCAAGGCGCTCAAGGAGATCTCGCAGCCCGTTCCCGCCTCGGCCAAGCCCGCCGCTGCCATCGAGACGTCCGTTTCCAAGGCGACTGCGCTCGAGAAGATTCGCACAGAACACAACAGTGTGGATCAGCGTCTCGTCGCAAGCGCCATGTCCGACTCGGCGACGAGCGAGGGCGCAAGTCGCGACACGACCGAGGACGAGCTGGACGGCGACGCCGTGCTCCTCAAGAGACCAAAGGCTGAGTAATTGCCTCTGGCCATAGCACGTTTCTGTCGCATCCATCTCAGCGCCATAGACAAGGGTTGCATGCATCATCTAATCATCTCAGTGGTCATCTGTGGTGCTGGGTGGATGGTGGATGGTGGAGGCAGGGCAACCTGCCCCGCCCGATGCGGGGAAGCGGGAGCAAAACGCGCTGTGCTGACGCACTGGCGCGTGCCACCTCGACGTTGCTCGAGATCGCGACGTCAATCCACACTCTCTAATCTCTCTCCATATCCACACCACCATGGCCGTCGCTCCACGAAAAGGCGAGAACTGGGAGCTGCGGCAGCAGCTCAACTCCGAGTATCGCGAGAAGCGCGCCGACGCCATCAAGCGCGTCATTGCCAACCACACAATAGGCAAGGACTGCTCCGGCCTCTTCCCCGATGTGGTCAAGAACATGGTGCGTGGTCGCATGCCAGGCGCAGCTGACGCCTTAGCAAACGGACGACCTCGAGCAGAAGAAGCTCGTGTATCTCTACCTGATGAACTATGCCAAGACGCAGCCCGAGCTCGTGATTCTTGCTGTCAACACGTTTGTCAAGGTGCGTATCCGCTCCAATCTCTCCGCGGTTCCCAGTTCCGCGTCGTGCAGCGCAATCTCGGACGCGCTGCGTGACGCCCTCCACCCCGCCCCCAGGCCGCGCTGACATCAGGACACGGCGGACCCGAACCCGCTCATCCGCGCGCTGGCCATCCGCACCATGTCGGTCCTCAGAGCCGAGAAGATCCTCAACTACCTCGCGTCGCCCCTCTCCCGCTGCCTCAAGGACGAGAACCCCTACGTGCGCAAGACGGCGGCGCTGTGCGTCGCCAAGGTGTTCGACCTCAAGCCCGAGATGTGCATCGAGTACGGGTTCATCGAGACGCTCCGCGACCTCCTGGGCGACGGCAACCCGATGGTCGTCGCCAACGCGGTCACGGCGCTGGGCGACATCCACGAGGCGGCCCAGGAGATGCCTGACGAGCCGAGCGAGGACGAGCCCTCGACCCGGCCGAGCAAGCAGCTCTTTGTCATCGACCAGCCGACGCTCACCAAGCTCCTCGTCGCGCTCAACGAGTGCTCCGAGTGGGGCCGCATCGCCATCCTCGGCACCCTCTCGCGCTACCGCACCTCGGACGTTGACGAGGCCGAGCACATTTGCGAGCGTGTTATGCCGCAGTTCCAGCACGCCAACGCGGCAGTCGTCCTCGGCGCCGTCAAGGTCATCATGCTGCATATCAAGAACGTGCAGCGCGAGGACCTGCTCAAGTCACTCTCGCGCAAGATGGCCCCGCCGCTCGTTACCCTCATCTCCAGTGCGCCCGAGGTGCAGTGGGTCGCCCTCCGCAACATCAACCTCCTCCTGCAGAAGAAGCCAGACGTCCTCGCCAACGAGATGCGCGTCTTCTTCTGCAAGTACAACGACCCGCCGTACGTCAAGGTCGAGAAACTCGACATCATGGTGCGCCTCGCGACCGAGCGCAGCGTGGACATCCTTCTCGGCGAGCTGAAGGAGTACGCAAGCGAGGTCGACGTCGACTTTGTCCGCAAGGCTGTGCGCGCGATCGGGCAGGCGGCGATCAAGATCGAGTCGGCCGCCGAGCGCTGCGTCACTGTCCTGATGGAGCTCATCGAGACGCGCGTCAGCTACGTCGTGCAGGAGGCGGTTATCGTGATCAAGGACATCTTCCGCAAGTACCCCCACAACTACGAGGGCATCATCCCCACCCTCTGCGCCAACCTCGACGAGCTGGACGAGCCCGAGGCGCGCGCGAGCCTGATCTGGATCATCGGCGAGTACGCCGAGAAGATTGAGAACGCCGACGACCTCCTCTCCACCTTCCTCGACGTGTTCAAGGAGGAGAGCTACCCCGTGAGTGCAGTGCATCGATCTTGCTGACCCCCAGGTCCAGCTGCAGACCCTCACGGCGATCGTCAAGCTCTTCCTCAAGAAGCCCGACCAGTCCCAGGCCATCGTGCAGCGCGTCCTCCAGGCTGCGACCAAGGACTCGGACAACGCCGATGTGCGCGACCGTGCATACATTTACTGGCGTCTCCTCTCCTCAGATCCCGCTGCTGCCAAGAGCGTCGTCCTCGCTGTCCGGCCACCCATCAGCCTGCCGCAGACGACCGTGCCGCCAGCGATTCTCGAGGAGCTCGTCGGCGAGATCTCGTCGCTGTCGAGCGTGTACCACAAGCCCGCGGCGACATTCATCGGCAAGGGTCGTCTGGGTGTGGATGAGATGGCGAAGAGAACGATCGAGTGAGTGGATGTCTCCCGTCCCTGCCTCCCCGCTACCCTCCCTCTTGACCGGACGCTAACGCCAGACCGGAGGACGACGTTGCTCGCGAGCGCGCACTCCAGACCGTGGTGCAGGGCCAGCAGTCCGAGAACCTGCTCGACTTTGACGCCGACGAGCCCGAGGCACCCGGCGCCAACAGCTTGGCAGGCGGTGCGGGTGTGGACGTCATCTCGAGCCAGCAGATCGCATCAGCCGCCAAGTCGACGAACCCGCTGGACGAGCTCATGGACCTCTTCTCGACGGCGAGCGTGGCACCTGCAGCCCCCGCACAGCCTGCAGGCTTTGGCGGCATGGGCGGTATGGGTGCCATGGGTGGTGCCATGGGAGGGATGTCGCAGCCCCCCAACGACTTTGGGGGCCTCGGTGGCCTCAGCGGGCTCGGGTCGCCCGTCAACCCCTCCCCACCACGCTCCAACCCGACCTCGCCTCCGCCCAAGCAACCAGCATCGGGCACGCAGGACCTCCTCGACCTGTTCTAGATGATGTATACAGATGTGACCGGATCCCGCCATCGTCGCTCCATTCACGCCTCTGACTCCACCTCGCCAGCTCGCCAGTCGGGTGGGATCTAACATTTACTAACACTGCTGCACCAGACTCGGCATCGGTGTCTTGGCAGAGAGGCACTGCGGACACGTGTTCGTGGCGCACTCATTGTTGCCATTCACTGGCTGCTGCCCGCGCACCGCCGCACCAGCCTTGCCGCGTCCGTGCGAGACGGACCCCCGCGGCGCTTCGCACGGTCTGTGCGCTCGGAACCCCACCCCACAATACACAGCCGCCGCCACCCCCGCCCCCGCCACCCATCCATGGCCAGCACAGCGTCGCCCCACAGCTTTCTCAACATGCTCACGGCTCACAGGGGGTTATAAACACCTTCTCTCACGCTCACCATTCTCCCACCTCACATCTACCTCTCTGTCTTCTGCATCACCCACACCTCGCCCCGAAGCACCTCCTCTCGCCTCACCCCAACCTCCCCGCCTGCCCCCCCCCCTCCGCACCCGCACCCCCCACCAACCCACGATGGCGCTCGACACGCTCCGCGGCTCGGGCGCGAGCCTGGGCATGTGCTTCCTCACGTTTGCGGCCTTTGTCCTCTTCTTCACCCTCAACTTTGCGACGCCCATCGGCGACTTTTCCCTCATCTTTGTCAACCTCGGCCCGCAGGACGAGTGGCGCGCCAGCTTTGGCATCTACGGCGCGTGCTACCACGACGTGATCAAGTGAGTCGACCGGTTCTCCCACCTTCCTCCGACCTTCCCCACCGTTCCCCACCTCTCCACCCCACGCCCTCCAGCTAACCCCAGGGGCAAGGTGTGCACGGAACGCGGCATGGGCTGGAAGATCGAGACCAAGCTCTTCGAGGACCTCAAGACCTTTGGCATCACCGTCCCCTCCCTCGTCTCGATCCTCACCAAGGGCCTCTTCTTCGTGCCCCTCACCACGATCCTCATCTTCCTCACGCTCCTCTTCTGGGCCGCCACCCTCGTCAAGAAGCAGAAGCGCTACGGCATCACGACGTACGTCCTGCTCGTGTTCAGCTGGTGCTCGTCCGCGTTCGCCCTCGGCTTCAACTACGGCATCTACCGCGCCATCCGGCTCGCCGTCAAGGTCTCGGGGCCGGACGGGCTGCACGCCCACGCCGGCCCGGGGCAGGCGCTCACGCTCTGCGGCTTCGTGAGTGGCTAGCAGGATAGACTGACCCCAGCTCTTCCTCCTCGTCGCCATGTGCTTCGGCGCGTGCAGCCTCTGCGCACCGCAGGCGCGCTACAAGAACGAGTACCCCATGGTCGCCGGGCCGCAGTACGTCGCCGTCCAGCCCCAGCCGGTGTACCAGCAGCCCGTCTACCAGCAGCCGTACGCCCACGCGTAGGGCTGCCCAGCTGTCGCAACGCCTGTCGCAACGCCTGTCGTCCCCCGCCCTTACGTGTAGCATCCTGCTCTCATAATTCGATGTACAGAGGTTATAATCGCGCGAGTGTACCAGAGGGTGGGGCAGTCCAAATAGCCGCAGTCTGTGGGCTGTGGGATGCGGGCGGCTGTGGCGTCTCGAGTGCCTTCTCGTAGCGGGAAACGGTGGCACTGAATGTCGAGTCAGCAAGCATGTGGACGTCACGAAACGACGAATGTCGTGCGCAACTAGATGTGGCGCCCGCGTGAGACTTGCGATGCCGGCAGGCGGCGAGTTAATCGTCTGCAAGGCTTCTTGGATCAGGCATGGGTTAGATATACACTGCTGCAACCGCTCAACGGCGCGGAAGAGGTGGGTGAGATTGGTGGATGAGTGAAAGCTGGATGTGAGCTGGATGGCTGATGCCCGAATTATACTTGGAAACCCTGTGGTTTCAGGGTGTGAAAGCAGGCACGTACCAATGTGCGGCAGGGCCACGAGGGGTGGGATGTCACTCCGTCCTGTACTCGTCCCGCTGCTCTCCTTCACAATGTCAACCAACACTCTGACGCAAACTCAGTGGGGCCGATAGAAACGAGGCGGAGGTGTAGTCGGGCAGTGATACAGAGTTGCGAGTGAGAAGGCCGGACGGATCAGCAGGCCTCGGTTTCCGCGAAGCCGACTTCGGTGTGAGAGCACGAGTGCGAGCGGAACCAGGGCGTCACGATGACGCGGCAATTGTCAGGCTGCCAGCTGCCAGCTGGTTCGACAAACGGCGCGAGACACGCAGGGCTGGCCGCAAGGCCTGGCCACATTATGAACTCGCCCGTCCATATTCCATACGCATCCATGCCGCCTCACAGCTACGGCGGCCGGAGCGTCTCCTAATAAGTGGTTGGGCATTGGCTTTGCGCAAGATGGAGAGGTGCGCTCTGTGCGCCCCGCTGCGGCGCCCGTGAGCGCCGTTTGACAGCATTCCGAGTGGCACGGGCTGTAATAATAGGGCCTCAGTTTCAGCTTTGCCCCGCAGCCCCCATTATGAAATGATTCGATCGACACTAGTCTTGCATTAACAATGGCATTAGAAGTCAACTTGACAGCGGCATGTCCGGCAGATGGCGGCAGGAGTGAGGAGCGAGTGTGGACGCAGTTTGAACCCACGCCCGTTGTACCTGTTGTACCTGGGGCCACATGCCTTGACACCCACCTGCGTCATCTCTCGGACTAAGAGCAACCGCCCGCACACGCCTAACCCCGTCCTCTAGTCTCTCTCTCTCTCTCACTCCTCTCACTCCTCTCACTCCTCTCACTCAACTCTATTCATCACCACCACCTGTCTTGCACCACACTCTCTCATTCGCAGCAACCACAACACCACCGTCATCACCCACCTCATCTCAACTCTCCATCTCCCATCCCATCTCCCATCACACTCTCTTCCTCCATCCATCCACCCCCCATCCCCCAATCACTCACCTCCACTCGTTTCCACACGCCAAACCCCGGCCCCATCACGCTCCCTTGCACCCCACTCCACCCCGCATCACATTCCTCCCTCTGCGGACAGAGCTAGCGTGCGTCGGCTCCACTCCTGCACTCACACACAGCCATGAGCGCCGACGCTCGTGAG